>VXBT01010162.1:0-20596 GCA_013400235.1 Oriolus oriolus | reverse complement strand
CGTGCCAAACCACAACAATAACAAATGTAGTACTTTGGAAATCTATCTGAAGTATGTCCTATTCTACGCCCTCATCAATGTTCTGAAGGAGGTGAGAGTGCACACTTGCCAAGTTTGCAGGTGGCACCAAAATAGGAGACCTGTTGATACACTTGAGGGCAGGGTTGTCATTCAGAAACACGCAGACAGGTTGGAGGGATGGGCTGACAGAGGATTTAATGAATATCAGCAAGAACAAATGCAGATTATTTTGCTTGGGAAGACAGGCTGGGGGCTGACCAACCTGGGAGCAGCTGTGGAAAAGGCCCTGTGTGCTGTTTTTGGCTTGGATAGGGTTAGATTTCTTTGTTCTGGCTGGTGTAGGGTTAGATTTCTTTGTTCTGGCTGGTATAGGGCTGCGGTCTGGATTTGTGCCGAACACAGAGTTGATAATATAGGGATGTTTTTGTTATTGCTGAGCAGGGCTTACACAGAGCCAAGGCCTTTTCTGCTTTTGGTACTGCCACACTGGGGAGAGGACTGGGGGTGCACAGGAGACTGGGAGGAGACACAGCCAGGACAGGTGACCCCAACTGACCAAAGGGATAGTCCAGACCCTGTGGCACCATGCTCAGTGTATAAAGTGGGGGGAAGAAGATGGAAGGGGGGAACACTTGGAGTGATGAAGTTTTGTCTTCCTAAGTAACCATTTTGCATGATGGGGCCCTGCTCTCCTGGAGATGGCTGAACACCGTCCTGCCCAGGTGAAGCAGTGAATTAATTCCTTGTTTTGCTTTGCTTGTGTGCACAGCCTTTGCTTTTCCTATTAAACTGTCTTCTTCTCAGCCCATGAGTTCTCCAGCTCTCACCCTTCTGATTCTCTCCCCAGTCTCTCTGGTGGGGGAGTGAGTGGCTGTGTAGGACTTGGCTGCTGGCTGGGTTAAACCATGACATGCTGGAAGTCTTGGAATGCAGCAAGGTGAATGTGAGACACCTTGTGCCCTGGCAGGAAAGAATGCCATTGGTATCCTGGGCTGTGTTCATAGGAGAAGGGATTATGCCTCTGCTTGGCCCTTACTAGACTACATCAGAATACTTCATCTAGTTTGAGCACTCCCTAAAAGAACATCAGCGAACCGACTGAGGTCAGCATCAAGACCAATATAGTTGGAGGGTTTTATACAGACAGTCTCTTTCTGTACACAAAATGCTGTCCAGGCAGATTCTGACACTTCTCTTTCTTGCTGAGAGCTATTGCCCTTTCTGGCACCTTTTGACTCTTGGTTGCATGCTTTACATCTATTTTATTTTATTTACTTTTGTTATTCTTGCTGTTGCAAGTATGGTATCCAATACATGCAGCAATTACCTCATATCTCAGACTTAGCCAGCTACAGCAAAGTAATTCAGTGCAGTGCACGGCCTGACTTGTGTCATCCACCAGCTACCACTTTTTTTGTGTCTCACAGCATTTTAGCATTTAAGCCCCCCACATGCGTTAAAGTATCTATCCAGTATAGGAATGTAGAGAAACATAATCATCTCCAGATCTGTAATGCATGAGATGAAGAAGTCTGGGACAGTTGTAGTCTGATGAGGACTGCGTGAGGAGACTCAAAGGAGCTCATTTTAGTTACCTATTGTATCCAGAGCTGAAGATCTATAAATTTTGAAGAACTGGGAAGAAAATTACTATGTAAAAGCATGTCCTTCCATTTCAGGAAGAGGGGTCCAATATCCAGAGAGAGCAGAGGAGTCATTCAAACCTTTTTCCTTGTTTAGTTTGCATCATGGAGACCTTCTGACTGTATGAAGTACAGGTATAAATTTTCCTGAGACTTACTGGAGTTAAAATGAGGTATTTATGTAACACTTGAGGTACCTAACCTTGCAATATAGTCTTGGACTGACCTATAGGAGCAAGTACAAGTGAAATAATGGTCAGTAATAAACACAGGAATTAACGTTATAGCCACTAGAAGGATGTAGGAGGATATTATTTATATACAAAGACCCACTGGATCAGTAAAATTGTCTCTAAACCTTAAGTTAAGTTACATTATTTTTGGAAATACTATTCCCTTCTTAATAAACATTTAAGCTAAATATCTCTCACACTGACTTTATTTTGAAATGGAATAGTTAAAATGTGTCTAATTGAAGTTAAATGACTCAATACTTCTCAAAATAATTGAATACATATTCATGAATAACAATACCTCTTTGAGCTGACTGAGCCCATACTTCGAGAGGGTACATGCTGTTCTTCATTAGTTAGATACAGTATGACCTGCACTTGGGCAGTAGGAATATAAGCATTGCAGAAAAGTTACTGGAAATTGTCACTGGGAGTGATGCTGCAGTGTGTCAGCCGTGGCGTGACAAATGTGTTTGTGCTTAGCCCTGTCCTGAAGTAAATGGAGCTGGCTTACCTCTCGATGTACACGGCTGTCTGAAAAGTGATCTTAAATTCTTTGTGCTAAAGGCAAGTTAATACAAATCATTTGCAAGATATTTTTGCTTAAAACATGACTGGAAATTTAAAGAATAGAGGGGGGAAAGAGTGGAATGTACAAATGGAGATACTTTCAAGTTGTTTGTCTGGTCCAAATGAGCTAAGCAATAAAAACTTAAGAACACTGCATCATTTGGACTACTTTGTCTTTTCACATTTTAAGTTTTCATCGCAATTTTACCCCTCAACATTTACCTGCACGTTCCTTGTTTATACTATGTTGCATCAAAAGCAACGTGACAACAAAAAAAATTTGAGAAGTACATAAACGGAAACTGTTCCATGGATCTGACAAACTATTTTACCAGATAGCAATTACTGTGAAACAGCTTGTTTCTGAAACAGTTTTCTACTAGATTCCAAGGTTCTTCTACATAAGTCTTCCCTAAGAACCAAATGCTTGCCCTGGTGACAACTGTTATATTCTTTAAATCTGCTGTGCACAAACACTACATTAGTAGCAGCCTATTTTATCAACTAGTGGTGTTCTTCTGCAGAACAAAAGAAGATAAGGACACATTTCACCGAGAATTTTACCAGCAACAACAGAAACGAATCAAATACATGATTCCTGCAGGCACTCTGTAAGACTTCTGAGTTTATTACAAATCCTTCCCAAAATATTTAATTACAATAACATTTGATCACAGTCAAGAATTGATAATCAGATACTTATGTATGTCTCATTTAAATAAGTCGCGGAGAGAAATCTAGGTTGGGAGGGACCTCAGGAATCTAGCATGTTGCTCAAAGCAGAGCTAACTTCAAAGTTAGATCAGGTTGCTCAGGGCTTTGAAATATTTCCGAAGACAGATATTATACAACCTTTCTGTGAAACCTCTTCCAGGGTTGCCCTACCCCCCCAGTGAATAATATTTCCCAAATGTCTTTATGCTAGGAAGATTTGTTAATTTACAGACCAGTACAAAATTAGGGTTTTATTGTAAAAATACTTTCCCCTGATATATAACAATAACTTACCCAGCTGTCTTACTGACTTCTCCTATTTAAATGCTATTGTTTTATACAAAGTAAACTATCCAATCAAGTACGGATGATTACACCAAGGGAGTAATGATAGAGTCATAGAATGGTTTGGGCTGGAACAGACCTTTACATGTTGTCTGTTCCAACCCCAACACAGTGAGCAGGGACATCTTTAACTATATCAGGTTGCTCAGAGGTGTCAAACAGGGCATCAAACTTGACCTTGAATGTTTCCAGGGATGGGGCATCCACCACCTCTCTGGGCAACCTGTCCCAGGGTTTCACCATCCTCAGTGGACAATGATCTCCCTTATATTTAGTTCTGTATCTATCCTCTTTTGGTTTAAAACCCTTTAAACCCTTTTGGTTTAAAAACAGGACCCTTTGTCCTGTTGCAACAGCCCAGCTAAAATATCTGTTTCCCCCTTGCTTATAGGCCCCCTTTAAGTATTGGAAGGCTGCTACAATGTCTGCCTGAAGCTTTCTCTCCTCCAGGCTGAAAAACCCCAACTCTCTCAGCCTGTCCTCATAGGAGAGTGCCTCATAGAGGCAATGAGCAGGAACTGATGCACAGGAAGCTCAATCTAAATACGGGGAAGAACCTCTTTACTGTGCAGGTGATCATACACTGGAACAGATTGCCCAGAGAGGTTGTGGAGTCTCCCTCACTGGAGGTGAATATCTGTCTGGACACAACCTTGAGCAATGTGCTCTAGGGTGACCCTGCTTGAGCAGGGAGGTTGGACCAAATGACCCAATGTGGTCCCTTCCAGTAAGTTACTCACTAAGTGATTCTGTGATTTCATCCACCACTGCCTTCAAGTTCTTCTTGGCAGAGCTCTTTGCAACCCTTTTGTGTCCCAGCCTTTACTGATGCTGGTGGTGCTCCTGACCTGGGGCAGGACATTTTACTTGTCCTCACTGAACCCCATGATGTTCACATGAGCTCACTCCTTGAACTTGTCCACATTCCTCTGGATGACATGCTATCCCTCAAGTGTGTCAGCCATTCCACTCATCTTGGTGTCATCTGCAAATTCCCTTGATGAAGACATTAAACAGTACTGGTCTCCATACAGACTCCAGAGGGAAGCCACTCATCACTGATCTCCACACAGATGCTGAGTCATTGATCACTACCGTCTGGATATGACAATCTGACCAATTTCTTATCCACCAGATCTGTACCTCTCCAATTTAGAGAGCATGATGATGTGGTGGATGTCCAAGGCGTTGCAGAAGTCTAGATAAATGACATGTGTAGCAGTTCCCTTGCTCACTGATGAGAACTTTGTATAATAATAATAGAAACAAAGGAAAGAAACCAAACAAAAAATAAAAAAATCCCAGCTCTTGAGGTGCTCAGATCAACTCCCATTGCTGAAGGGACTCAGTTTCAGGGTGAAAGGCTGTATCTGTCAGGGTATCTGAGGGTTGCAAAGGATAGAATCACATGTTCAGCTAAAACAGAAGAATATGATTACACTTCTGAAAGAACTCCTTAAAAGAAACTCTATTTGGAAGGTCTCCTTACCTGGGTGACTTCTCTCATGGAAGTATTTTCTCATACAAATGCATGCTGACCCACAAACCATACACAAAAATGGAAACAGTGACTGTAGCCTAGGCAGAATCAAGGAGCAGAACAGTGGGGTGAGAAACTTTCTAAAATAGTTTTAGCATAAGTAGATTGAATGTATTCTGCAGGTTTACCTGTGTCTGTCACAAATATTAAGCATACCATTTTGAATGTCATACATAAACGTTTTGGGTTTTCTTAGTTTGAACAATAAGTTGCTTCCGCATGCTGTAATTTTGCTTGGCAAAAATAGGGTAATCTTCTCTCAAAACTGTGACAAATACACAAAAAAGCTTCTCCCTAACTTATTGGCACATCTTGTTATGTCCAAAGAGTGCTGTAATTGACCTGTCTTTCGTCTACAAAGGCCAGAGAGTGACATTTGCTTGGATGACGCTGGTAAAGCAAGAGGGGGAAAAACATCCTCTGATGAACATGAAGGCTTTAAGTTGCTGGGGTGTGTGTTTGAACCACAAAGATCACAGGGAGTATATCTCTGCTGTGTATGTCTCCAAGCCTCAGATCCTGCCAGAATATTTTCAGACAAGGCATAAACTGAGAAAATCTTCAAAACTGGTGAGGAAAAATGACAAGAGTGGTTTTAGCTTGAATCTTTGTATGCTATTGGGTTCACTCTGTCTTCTAAAAACCACCAGAACTTCTAATCCCAGAATTTTGGAAGTTCATATCCAAAACACCCAGAAATCAGAGGCTTCACTAAGCTAATACTTTAACCCCTATCATATCAAGGTTTCACAAGGGGTTTAGTCATAATGATGGGGTTCATAATTTTAAAAGACTTCACCATCTTTATTGTAACATCTTAAAGAGAATGTCTAAATATTCCTTTTCTCACTTCTTCTTATAGATTTCTTGTCATCCGTATGTTTGTATATTGTGCCAATTACAACATGTCTTTTTATACAATCTATACATATAAGAGCCTTTCATCTTGAAGAGTCACATTAAATTAGTAGTGTTTCTCCATCTAAAAACGACTTACATACTACCTGATCTTGGCTTAGGATTTATATCAGATTTTGGAAAGGTGCTGCAGTGTAGATAGATGCAATCTATAAATCAAAGTGTTGAAAATGTAGAGTGTTATTATATGGATTTCTCTGAGGTACTCTGCCAGAGATAGGCAGAAGGATGGAAGTGTGAAACTAAAGAAAAAGCAGACACTGCAATACAGAAATTGCCTAAGCCTATGAAAAGATTCCATTCACTGAGAATTTTTCTCTCTGCTTTTGAAGTAGCTATTTAATAATGTCTTGCAGAGTGGGCTAAGTAAATTAATTAGACTGAAATACGGCAATCCACAGGAAAGGTAAAAAGTCCATCTGCCAAAGAGATCATCGACACTCAGGAAGATGCTTGGAGCATAAGGAGTCCAATTTCCTAAGCCACTAAGCTTTCACGGTTAACTTTTGAGGAAGATGCTGTCTCTCTCTTGCCTTACTAGTGAGATTAAAATCGTGATGATGTTCTTTCCCACCAAAATAACTAACTCTATCAGATTCAGACAAACAGTGATCAGTTCAGAAGAAACCTGACTTAGTTAATTACTGGCCACTGCCAAATACTCCCTTTTCCTAGGAAACTCATAGAAAAGATTCTGAGAGTCTATGTACAGGAGATATCCTAGACCTGGAAAAATCTGGATTTAGATCAAAACACAGGACAGGAACAACATTCTCTCACTGGTTGATATTCTCCTGTCATTGATAAAGAGTACTCAAACCTTTTTGAATCAGTCATTCCTGAGCTAGTAATAACATGTCAGAGAGAGACAGAGAAATTCCTAACGTTGTTTGTGGAGAAGAGATGTACTAGTCATTCTGAGATACTGTACTTCCCTTACTTCTGGAGCTTCATGTAGATTACCTTTCTGTATGACTCTTTTAAACATTCATAAACATAGAATGTACTGATTTGGCAGTGAATAGACTGAGTATGAATTTGCATGCTTCTTTCTGTCTTCTATAACACAGAATAATTCTAGAACACCACCAATATAGCCCAATACTTTGCCAAGAAATATAGGAGAATGCAGATTAACTGGGTACAACAGAAGCTACAAGAGACAGACTATGCTGATTGTCAGAAGGAAGAGCTCAGAGTTTGTTCTGGTTGCAGTGTTTTCTCTTTTGATGTAAGAAACTTAGCTAACTCCTCGGTTTCTTGCTTACTGGTGTGGATATTCTTGTGCTGATCTTGTAGCTTGACCGGTCAATGGTGAGTAGACTAACTCCTATGTTGAAAAACAATGGCTGTTCAATGGTACATTGAAGTTTGCCATTTCTCAACTAAATTTTAGCAATACAGTGTGAAGCTATCAGGGTGCATGACTCACAGGACAATGTTTCATTTTAACAGCTACAGCACATCATGCCCGACCTATGTTCTCCCTACTAATTTTCCTCAGCATATTGAGAAATCACTTGAATGTTAAGTGAAACTTTATCCTTACCTTTAAGACACTCTTTTATCTATCCTTTTGTGATACCCAGATTACTGGGGATGCGTAGTGACAGAAATTGTTCTCCGTTGAAATAATGTAATGGGCATTAGTAGAGCTAATGTCCCTGCATGCAGAATTTGGAATTTCCTCAGTGAGAGTGTAAGAATGACCACAAAGTTTTGCTGTTTCTTCCTCAGAATATATGCTGTTATGAAACTATGGGACAAGCAGGAGAAACTGTAAGTGTTCCGCATCAGAAAATTTCCTATACCTCTGATGTTACCTGATCTTCATTATACATCAGAACAACAACAGAAGAAATCTTCTCTATCCCATAAAGTAGCAAATTGAAGTTTTTCCACCAGTAGAAATTTAAAAATCTTTCAGATACCTGCTCCAAATGGATAATATTGAAATGGTATATGAATAATGTGATGGTCTTTGCACCTGAAAGAAGTACTAGAGACATGTTATTTGTTTATTGGGACGTACACAGGTGAAGTGCAGTAAGGACAGCTTCAAAAGACCTAGACCCTTTTAAAACAAGCCAGTTTTTACTGAGATTGTTGATGTTACACTCCTTCTCAGGGGAAGGAATTCTGTGGGGCCTGATTTCTGTAGTGCCCATGGCTAGTTGAACTTGTCCTAGTGTCTGAATGATTTTAATGTATGTTATCTGAGACAGCTGTAGGATAATGAGAGAATGTGCTGTGGGAAAATTGAAAGCAAGGTACAGATCTCCGATAAGCAATAGCAGTTCAGCGACAAACACAGCAATTTTAATCCCTGATATCTGTTTCTTTCATAGTCTTTATGAAACTATGTCAATAATTTCTGCTTCCATGCTATTTTTTTCAGACAAAGGTCAGGCAATTATAAATGTTGGTTTCCACAAACAAACATAAAAAGCAGAAAACCAGCCTGACAGTGGAAAAGAAGAAGGAAAAAGTCCTCATAAATTGTTCCTTCACTTGACTGTTGATTTTGTTAAATATGTATATGTATGTATGTATATAAGCTCCATGAAATTTGAGTTAGTCCACTGGGAGAAAGCAAGTAACACAGGCATGGACCACCTCCTCATGTTTCATTGGGATAACTTATGTAATTTTCAGAGATTTACTAAATTTAATGTCAAACTTTTGCAATCACAATAGAGATAAAATTAAGTTTCTGAAGTGGTACACTTCAGATTTCACTTAGGATTTGCTGCAGTCACTTATTTCACAACATGTTGCTGATTACAGTCCTCTGATTCTGAGAGGGCTTTTGGTCTTGGATGGCCTCTGAACTCTGTTTCCACAGGGATTTGGTGCAGTCAAAGCCAAAAATACCCTTATCAAACTGGTGATAAACAGCATGATTTTTGAAGTTTTTTACATTTTTTCTAGTCTCCAATATATGGAAGGGATGAGGATTTTTAAAGATTTGAATATTTATTATAAATATTATATATTATTACAAATATATATATTACATATACATGACAAAGGTGTATATATATTAAACCAAATCCATGCAAAATCTAAGCTTTCTGCATGTGGTTAAGAGAGAGCTGTGAAAGGGTTAATGTTTATATAGCAGGTATTTCCAATTTCAAAAGGTAAAGAGAATTCAAAATGTTGATGTTTAGTTACATCTATAAATGTATTCTCTAATTTAAAAAAGAGATAAAATACTGATGATAACTGTGAAGTTAGAGGAAAAAATGCCTTTTATTTCAAGGAATTATTGAACCATTTTCAGTATTCATAGTTAGACATAGGGAATATGCAGCATATACCATATATTGTTGGTAGGAAGACAATTTGAATACCTTTTAGATTTTTACAGTGCTTGAAGAGCTTGTGAAATAACTTTGAGAAGATTAAATATTGTTTACAAATAAACTCTACATATATAATACCTTTTTCCATTACGAAGCATCTATACAAAGGAGCAACCCAGAAAGGACATATTTGAGTTAATTTCAACTTTGATTTTTGCATGGCTTTTCAGAAAAACACACTGAAAAAAATCAGTTAAGAAATATCATTGCATTTTTCCTCATAATTCAGGAGTATGAGAAGTCTTAAAGCAGGGAACAATACTATGTTGCATTGAAGACAGCACTTGAGTGTCTCCTAGCAGACAGTTTTTGAGTTCCTCACAGAATGGAAACTTCACAACATCTCTGGGCAATCTGTGCCAGTGCTCAGTTACTCTCACCATTTATACTTTGAAAGAATTAAACTTCAAAGCGTTTTAAAATTCCTAAGCATCCTCTTCTGACCACTGCCCCAGCTGGTGGGCTAGAAGGATCTTTGGTCTAACAGTTACGTAATATGCTTTCTTATGGTTTACTGCAGAGGGTTTCTTAGCAGCATAAAGAGTCAGCAAGTTGTTCACCAACATAAGAGATCTCCTGTACACACTCTACAGTTAAAGCGCTCCAGAACTGTAGAATCCATCCTCCATTTGTCATCCATCAAGCTGTCCCCTAACCTTGAACATCTCTGTGACTTACAGTGTTAGTCTTCTCTCTCTTGCATCTGATTTGCAGACCAAATGCTTTGCTGTTTATCTTTAGCTTTTATTCTTTCCAAGCCATTAGTTTATCAGGAATCATTTTTTAGAGCAGCTTTTTGGAACAATACCAAACTGTGTTTGAGGCAGCAATACTCAGATACTGGGAAAAAAAAGGTCTAGATAAATAAACAGAAACATCCATGCATAAATTGTACATACAGTTTTACACATATGGAATACTGAGTTATGGTCTATTTAATAACTATGCAGTACAGTTTCAGCAGTAGACACTAATAAAAGAGACTAAAATTTCTTCAGCCTCCTAGTATCTTTTTTTTCACTAATTGTCATGCTGCAACAAAACTCTCAGATGCAGGAATACAGCTTTAGTATAATTCTTCAGGAAACTGGAGTACTAACAACACAAATGATAGTTTTATTCTATGCATGTAAGAAGTTTGGCAGATCTCTTGAGTGAACTACATTTTAGTGCTCAGTAACCAACTTTTCCTCTTCATATATTCGGCACCAGCTTTTTCTTTTCCCCTCTTTTGACAGTAGAAGTCTTTTAGAGATCAACAATTTTTCAGCATTTGCCTCTCTAGAAACCCACCAAAAATCAGTTTTCCATTTCTCTTACCACTGCTTAAGGTTTAATGGTAACCAGATGCAGGAATCTATGATGGATAGCAGCCCCATTTAAACTCTTGTTTAAATGCTCTTGTAGCACATCGGGTGAATATATTGTGGTTGTACTGTTCCTGCGTAACACTTGAAAATATGAAACCCAATTGACGTGCAACTATATGGAGTTAGCAGCTTCTTAACTCTTTTAATCTACTTCTTCTGCATATTCCAGGTCACAGCTTAGGGCTTTATATACTAGGGTGTGATGATTTTGTTTGTTTGTTTGTTTTTTTGGGTTTTTTTAACTCCTTGAAAATAATAAAGTCATTGTGTTATGTATGGTCTTAGGTCTATCCAAAGTGTGAATGAAAGGCAAAAGAAGAGGGGCTTTATTATATTGTTTTGAATACTTTTGCTGGTGATAGTGCTGGTGGGAAGACTACAATATCTTTCAGATTTTCAATTTATCTGTAGCTGACTTTGCTTATGTATTACCATAGGTCTTGTTTGATTCAAAGACTCTTTCTAAAGAGCTGTTAGAGAAGACCAAGAATGACCCATTGAATTATTGAATTTTGCACTATTTTTGAAAGTCTGGCAGCTTTGTTTAAAAACAGGGCCCATCAATGTTTTTTACACTCCAATTTTGAAAGGCCCACGTTAGTAACATCTTGTGATTTCTCTGAAGTGTTTCACATACATCACACTTCATTATGTGGAAGTTTAAAAAAATCAGGCTAACATTTCTAAATGCTATCTCATTGGCACAATAATCATACAGGTGCTTATATATTACAACACATTATTTTTATTTTACTTTAGGATTAGTTGTTCTTTCAGTATTTGAAATATGATGTGGTGTTAGAGGTAAGTAAATGTCGACAATTTCATCAAATATTTTTAAAGCTGAATTAAGTGCTACTAAGTTTAAACTCTTTTTGTATTTGCTTCTTCAAGTGTTAAAGCAAGTAAATTTGCTGACTGAAATGTTAATGAAATCAGCAAATACTAAGTAAATATTAGAGACTACTGGCAAAAAGTAAATCCTGATTGTAAGAACTCAAATAACCTTCACAGAAACATGACCCTCAGAGCCTCCTGTCAAAGGAAACAGAGAGTGTTTGTGATGGTTTGTCCATGCACTTTGACTTGCATTTTAAAAATCATCCATGGAAAAATATCTGTAAAAAGATTCTCAAACAATACAAGGCACAGGCAACATCAACAAATTGTAAATCAATAAGCCAACATAGTCACAGTTACGTTAAAAGATGCAATTGTGTACCTCGTCTTGTTTTTTCTCAGTCATCCTTTAAATTATATTTGCCTTATGTTCTTCTTTTCTCCTTTGTAGCATAATTTATGGATTAATTGTATGACAGTGAAGCTCTCCAGAAGCTTGCATGGAGGACATGGAGTCTCACTCATTGGCAGTGGATTCATCTGCATATTTTTCTAATGAGATAGAGCCTACTGATCTTGCCCATGTTGAACTCATGAGGTTTAACAAGACCAAGTGCAAGGAGCTGCACCTGGGTCACAGCAACCCTGGTATCAACACAGGCTGGGGGAGGGACAGATCAGAGCAGCCCTGCCCAGAAGGACTTGGGGGTGCTGGTGGCTGAGAGGCTGGACATGACCCAGCCGTGGGCACTCACAGCCCAGAGAGCCAAACGTGTCCTGGGCTGCACCCAAAGCAGCGCGGGCAGCACGGCCTGGGAGGGGAATCTGCCCCTCTGTTCTGCTCTGGTGAGACCCCACCTGCAGGGCTGCATCCAGCTCTGGGGTCCCAGCACAGGGGGGACATGGACCTGTTGCAGTAAGCCCAGAGGAGGCCAACAAGAGGATCAGAGCCTTTCCTATGAGGAAAGGCTGAGAAAATTGTGGTTATCCAGCCTGGAGAAGAGAAGGTTTTGGTGTGATTTAATTGCAGCCCTTCAGTACGTGAAGAGAGCCCACAAGAAAGATGGTGAGGAACTTTTTACAAGAGCATGCAGTGACAGGACAAGGGAGGATGGATTCCACCTGAGAGAAGTTTTAGACTAGATGTTGTGAAAAAATTCTTTGCTGCAAGAGTGGTGAAGCACTAGTTATACAGAGAAGCTGCATGTGTCGCATCCCTGGCAGTGTTCAAGGCCAGGCTGGATGGAGCTCTGGGCAGCCTGGTCTAGTGGAAGGTGTCCCTGCCCATGGCAGGAGGAATGGAAGTAGATGGTCTCTATGTCCCTTCCAACCCAAGCCATTCTATGATTCTGTGATCCTGCACCATGGTACGTAAGATCAGATACTGTCTTGAGGTTGCTTCCAAACCCATTTTTCTAGGATTACAAACTACTTCTCCAGTATGCAGGTCAGCAGTGTTATCTTTGAGTAAGATCTTCATTTGCATGTAGTAAATTACTTATTCACTCAAGAAATAAACAGCATTTACAAATTGCAAATATTGGAGCTTTTAGTTGCAGAAGATCTGATTTATTGTACAAAAGAGGTAAGTTTTTATTACTAGTTCATCAAGAACAACCTTGACTTTTGTCTTCTGCAGAACAGTATCCAATTTGTACAACTTTTATTGAGAAGAAAATTAAGTGTGATGAAAATTTATCCTTGTAGTGTTTCTTGGTGTACCACAACTGTATTAAAGAAAGTACCAGTGACTCTGGGATGGGAAAGAACATGATCTTTACTTCATTCTCAGTCTGCTCTAGCAGTTCTAGCTGTTAACCAAATGAAAAGACTGTGACCTTGCTTGCCTCTGTATTTAAACTCTCAAAATACTTTCCACGACTCTGCCCACTGTGAAATTAAAAAAAGGTCATGTTTCATTTTATTGTTCATATTAAGGAGTGATATTATGCTGGTGTCTTTCCACTGTCCAGCGCTTGCCTTGAAATGAGTATGCTTACCAAAATTCATACCAAAGCTAGTTCTGTTTCTAAGCACGTAAATCAAGATCTTTGAAATGTTTACTGATTTGGTGTTGTCAATATTTTAACATTCAGCACTTTCTCAACACTGCTCCTCTTTGCGATGTTTTGTAATTTGTATTCAATATATGGTGATTGTTTTTTGAATACTGTTGTGATTAAAGAAGATGTTTTATGACCGGACAAAAAGTCTGTCATTATATATAGTCATATCAACAAAAGCAGGTTACATTTAATGAGAACTGAAGAAACACACACGTTATATTACGGTCAGAGCTTTCAAAGACTACTTGTCATAGGCTGAGGAGGAATGCATTGATGAACTGGGAAAGTTGAGACAGAAATATGCCAGTGTGCTGCTAAGCCAGACTGAAAATATGGTCTATACTTTCAATTTTCATAGTAGTATTATTATCCAGTCTTCAGATTATATATTGATATTATCTTAAGGTGTATTATGCTGTTTATAAATTTATGTTAATCAAAACTCTTTAGAAGAAGTTTGAGTCGGGCAAGGGTAGTGAAGTACTTTCTGATTTTCAAGAGTATAAAATCTCACTGCTTACTCTACAGACATCCTTTGGATGGCATCTGGCAGACCGCAGTGCTACATCTAGGCCTACACTTTTTTCCCAAAAGGGTGAATGTTTCTTGTATTTTGGGACTCAAATACTTCACCTCAACATAGCGCATTAGTCTAGCTGAGTTTAAAAGATAATGAAGTGTAAAACTGCCTTGACATGAAATATACTATGCAAAAGAGGTATTGATCATGAAAAGCTCATAGTGTCAAAGCAGAATGTATTAATATGTATTAATTTATTCTCAGTGTCATCTCAGATATATGTCAGTTGCTTTTACTGGCCTGTCTAACAAGGTGTTCATGTCTTCTGCGAAAAAGCCCAAACCTTTAGGATAAACAATAAAGTATAAACAGCTATTATGCTTGTTATTAGAGTCCTGTTACCCAAGACCTGACTGTCTGCTAATGAACACAGCTGTTTTGACCTAATTAGCGGGTGACTCAATAACATTTTGAGTACAGTTAGACAAAATAAATACATCATGCACCTTGAGTACCAATGATGTTTAGGCTGTGTAGGTAATCCTGTGCAGGTAATATTACAATAGATATTTTAATATAGCTTGTGCCTGGTTGTAGATAAACTTGCTGGTTCATGGTAGAATTAGATTTAGTTTCTATCCCGTTATTTTTTTAAAATAAAATAACAAGTAGTCTGTTATACAGACAAATATATTTAACTTAACAGTATTTTCTATTTTTATATGTAGTTAGCTGCTCATTCTTCCTTAGACCACTTATTCCACATCCACAAACGGCAGCTTTGCTATAAGGAATTTATTACATTATTTTTATTTCAGTAGATTTTTTCTACAACTGTGCAAACAACATTGTAATCCCATTCAGCAATTAATTCTGTAGTGTAGCATTAATGTTTGTTTTAGAAGTACCTATGAAAGATATGCTACATATATAAAAACTGAATAGAATCAGAAAAAATTGTGTTCATTATGCCAGCAAAAGTTCAAGCTGGGAGCTGGGTTCATTAATCTTCTGGGAAGTGTACATGGTCTTAAAAATAGTGAAGAAGTAAGAAAGAGCCGTGATCTACATTTAGCTCTAATTTTTTCCCAGTTTTTTTCTGATCCTTTTTGTTGGTTTTGCTTTTTGCAAGGCAGAGAAGTCCTCAAAATGCCATAACTAGAAATATAAGATCTGACAATATTAAAAAGAATAAGACTGAATTATCAGTGGATAAGTGTATAGTGTAACATCCCTAAATGTTCTGAAGTGAGAGCAGAGCCCTTTTATAACCCGTTACAGTGCTGTATCACTAGTCATCTGTGATGAAGGAATGCAGTAGTTATGTCCAAGGCTAGTGGAGCTTTTTGGGGTGCTGCAAAATAATCAGAATTAAATCCTCTATCTTACACAGACCGCTTGCTGTGGTAGCTGGATGTCTCAGTCATTATGGTATCCCCGCCTCCTTAACCCACTCAATCAGGGGAGAGCTATTGTCTCCATTTTGGAAATACCAAGCTGATGGATGAAGCAGATGAAGATTTACTTGTCAGGTGTCACAGAGAAATTTGTGGACAGGGTAAATTGTGTCACACTTCTGCAACTGGATGACAGCCTTCAATTCTGTTATCAAGTCTCTTGCAGCCTACCCATCCAGTATCAGCTGCCCCTTCTCCTTGTGCAGAAATACTGCTCAGAAGGATGTTACACCACTCTTCGTGTTCCAGATTCTCAGGGGCTGGAGAGTACCCGATCCACCAACCTGCAAAGGTCAGTTTAAGGACTGCTAACATTATAATCTTGTGGGGGTTCAAGATGTGGCCACAGAGAATGGCTTTGTTTGGCGTAGGGCCTTGGGAGAGACGGGTGGGCCACATCTGGCAGAGGTGAAACAAAGAGCAAGAGGAGAGACAAAGAGCAGGATAGTTAACGGGAGATTAGGCGAAGAGATTGTAATCTGCAGCCCTTAGAAATGTTAAGTATGTCATTTTAGAAGCTGAAGTTTGTAGTTGCTGAACTGTGGGTTTGTAACACTATATAAAGATGTGCCCTGTACATTAAAAATTGGCTTTGCATGCACCCGGCGAAGTCCGTGTTTCAATCACCGATATAATCTGAGTTACTGGAAAGAAGTGTCCCTTGGATATTGTAAAAATGGCCATTTGGCAAGCAATAAGCAGCAGAGATACAGCTGCCACTGAGGCTGGGGAAACACAGTATCAAAAGGCATCTAGAAACATCAGAGATTAATACAGTTTGCACACATGAGACCTCAGTGACAGCTCTCTATGAAACAGGATGTGTTAGAAGCCTGGAGTGGTTTTTTTCTAAATTTTCTCAATATAAAATTATCAAAAAGATTGTAGTCCAGAAAATACGCTTGAGGCTTTTTCTTATGAAAAAAATATTTCATGGCTGTTTCCAAGTCTTACCCTTTGGCTCCTTTTCTTTGAATTCAAGTTTACTCTGAAAAGGGCAGAAAAGTTGGAACAAAAATTAGATTTTTAGTAGGAGAAACTCTTTTAAATATGCTTATTAATTTTAATTAACACGTGTTTCTGTCTGTTAAGCTTTTGAATTCTGTAGCATTTTGAAAGCCATTAGCCATCATTTTTTCTGGTTTTGTTTCTCCTCTCCAGTTTCTAAATAGGGTATGTTTAGAGGGAAAAAAAGATCACTTTCACAGAACAAACAGTTGGGTTATTTTCATCATTACTGAGCTAATATTGTACTTGCAATTGTGTCATTCCCACTACTTTACAATGCCATACTAATTACTCTTAACATATAGTTTTATCTTTTGTGTTGGTATATTGATTATTTCTTCACAACTCCATAGTTTTCTGCCAGTATTGCCAGCTGCTCTGTTAAACTTTTACCATGCAAAGAATTCATATTTTCTGTGAAATGTCAAGAAATGCAATTAACCTTGTTTTGATCTTTTCTATGCTTTAAGTATACTGCCTTGGATTCTGTGTACGAAAAAGGGTTGTCTTTCCTCTTGTACACACAAATTGAAATACTGAGAATAAACCTTGACACAAATTGGATACATGTCAGGTTATGCATTAATATATGTGTGTGTGTGTGTACAATAAGGAATATACATAAATATGTATATGTATGCATTTCTATGCATGTGTATTTAACATAAATAACATAACTGTGGTGTGTATCAAATACATAAAATCTTCAAATATATCAATATTGTATGTTGCTAGAGGTAAGTATGCTTTGGAAATTTCTCCAGAAATGCTCTGAGTTACTGTGCAAACCCTTTTTTCCTCAAACACGTGTCCTAAACCCAAAAAGTAGATAACGAGTAAGAGTTACAAAAGATAAGGGTATTCAAAGTGTACAGTAGGTCAGCTGAAACCCACTTTCCTGGTAGGTGTGGAAATTAGGTGGCAGGCACCTGAATGTGTTCTCCCTTCGGGATGAGGTGGTGGTTGGGGACTCAGAGCCAGCCTTTGCAATGCAGCTGCCCAGCCTTGCACCAGGGACACTGCTGTGTGAGAAAATGCTGAAGAAGTGACAGCATGTCCCCTTTGCTTGGGAACTCCTTTTAAGCTCAGGCCCTTGCCTTCAGTCTTCACTGTATCTTCACTGTATCTTCACTGCCCATGTCTGGCCATATGTCCCCGTGACTCCAGCCTTGACCTGCCAATCTGCCTTCATCCCAGTCCTGTCTAATCTCTCTGGATTTGTCTGTCACTGGACTGTGGCTGATCTTGTTTACTGTCTCCAGACCTGATCCTGTCACTCACTTGCTGACTCAACTTCCTGGCTTGACCTTGGACCTGCCTCATGGCTCTGGACTTGTCTGAGGACTGGGATTCTTAGCTGAAGCTTGTTACTGTCACTGGACCTGTCCTGCTCGCCTTGTTGGGGTGCTGTGAGCCTTTGCTCCATGTCTCTGCCCTTGCCTGCCTTACTGTCATGTTTATCTCCCAGTTCCCCTTGCTGAGCAGCCTGCTTCTGCTACTCCCTGACATTAGTCATAATAATTTTTTTCAATCCAGACCTAATCACCAACATAATTTACCTTAATTTGGATTTATGGGTGTTCAACTTGATGATCAGATTACTAGAAGCACTTCAGACTGAACATCCAAACATGGGTAATCATGTTTAGACTAAGTTCTATCCCTTAATATATCTGAAGGACCCAAAAGAATATTAAATAAGTTTTCTGACAACATTAAATCAGAAGGAGCTGTGGACTCCCTTGATAGCAGAGAGGCCCTGCAGAGAGACCTTGACAAATTAGAGAGATGGACAATCACCAACAATGTGAGGTTTAACAAGGGCAAGTGCTGGATTCTGCACTGGGGTGGGGCAACCCTGGATGTACAGACAGACTGGGGAATGAGAGGCTGAAAAGCAGTGCCAGGGAAAGGGACCTGGGGGTCCTGGTCGATGGCAAGCTGAACATGAGCCAGCAGTGCCCTGGCAGCCAGGAGGGCCAACCCTGTCCTGGAGTGCATCAGNTATAAAGCTATTGGAGAGTGCCCAAAGGAGGGCAACAAAGATGGTGAAGGGTCTGGAGGGGAAGACGTATGAGGAGCAGCTGAGGTTGCTTGGCCTGTTCAGCCTGGAGAAGAGGAGATTGAGGGAAGTTACAACTTCCTTGTGAGGGGAAGGGGTGGGGCAGACACTCTGAGAGGGCTCTCTTCACTCTCATGACCAGTGACAGGACTTGAGGTAGCAGCATGGAGCTGAGTCGAGGAGGTTTAAGTTGGATATAAGAAAATTGTGTTTCACCCAGAGGGTGGCTGGACATCGGAACCAGCTTCCCAGGGAAGTTGTCACAGCACCAAACCTGTCTGAATTCAAGAAGCATTTGGACAATGTTCCAAATTGTGTGATTTTTGGGGATGTCCTGTGCAGGGCCAGGAGTTGGACTCAGTGGTCCTGATGCATGCCTTCCAGCTCAGAATATTTTATGATTCTATGCACATGAACTTTCTAGCAAATTCATGGTAGAACATAAATCAGGTAATTAGTGGCAGAAATTATTAGATTTACACTGATTTTTCAAGTACAAAAGATGGAGGTGATCATCATTTTACCTATCAGCAACTTCATCCCCAGAATCCTCCAGATTCAGTGATCTGAATTTTCTTAGAGTGGTTGACTCTGCTGATTCAGGCTATGAGCTCTTGAATGTGTATTCATTCAGCATGTCTGCCAACATACTCAATTTCAGTCAGAAGGTCCTCCATCTTAGAGCCAGAAAATGTCACATAGAAGCATAGAGGTGCTATTTTCAGTGTCTTGGGAAAAAAAAAAGAAAAAAGAATTTTTATTAACTGTGTTATTTTCTGCTTGCTTCTCCTCTGACATCATTCTGTTTCCGGATGTTTTACTGGAACAAACCAGCCATTTGGAAGATTGTCTCTGTGGGCTTTCTGGAAGAAATGTTTGACTTGGAAGGTTGTGAAAATGAAATTAGTAGTGAGTACATTACATGTAGAGAATACATGTGATGATAAGTAGACAGAGCTGTAATAACTAAGGCAGCTGGGAAAATACTTTGTATGGTGTTGCTCCTAGCAACAAAATTTGTAATTTCAATGTGTGTTTTCAGAAAAATATCATTAGATGAAGAAAACTGAGTCTTCTCTTCCTGTCATCTCCTTTATGTACTACCATATTTTATGTATGTGATCTCAGCCAAAAATGAAATTAGCTCAATAATTTGTAAGTTGATAAGTAGGAGATGCGATCAACTGCAGCTGCACATCTCTGCAAAAACAATGATTAATCTAAATAAAATCTTTGACTTGTTTATGAAACAACACAAGTCAGAAGTCTTTCAGGAGAATATTTTCTATTTGGTGTTTTTGTCCAAATATTTATTATTTTACATTACCCTTTTGATGGTTTTTTTAGAAGTAGAGACCTATGTAAAATTCAAATGCTCCATTACAAGTTCATCAGTTTGGGTTATAAAAGCTATGACACCCTAGAGGTAAAATAAATTTGATTTCAGATGAGCTTTTTATACAAGTTTTCCCATCTTGGGACCTAAGCATTCTTGATATTAAAAATAATATCAGAGAGAGAAAACTAATTGAAAACCTGCAAAACACAGTTGGAAAAATTATTCAAGGCAAATGTTAAATAAATTATATTGCCCAGAAATAGAATAATCTTAATACACATATTGTGAACAGTATGATAATATTAATTATCTAACATTGGAAAAGACTTACCGAGCATTTTTAGATTTATTCTGCAAACTATTTGACTAGGCATGATTTTATAATATAGACATGACAAAACATCATTAAGAGAGGAAGACTGAAAAATAAAACTCCTTCAGAAATCCCAGTGTGAAGAACTTGGTCAAGTTGGTGAGTTGTTAGTCATGTGAATATTTATTTAGTCACCCCCTAACCCTCCCCTTATACGAAAAACTGATAGCTGGGAGAAACAAGATGTTTCAAATCTGTCTTTCAAAGAT
>VXBT01010156.1:54510-127468 GCA_013400235.1 Oriolus oriolus | reverse complement strand
CGAGGTGGGCGGCTTCCTGGGCGGCCTGGACGGCCTGGGGCAGCCCGTGGGTGCCCACTTCTTGCTGCCGCCCGCCGGGGAGCGCCCGGCGCTGCTCGGGGACCGCCGCGCCCCAGCGGAGCGGGGGGACCGCCGCGCCCCGGCGGCGGCGGCAGCGGCGGACCTGGCGCACTTGCAGGGCATCCTGCGGCGGCGGCAGCTGTACTGCCGCACCGGCTTCCACCTGCAGATCCTGCCCGACGGCAGCGTGCGCGGCACCCGCCAGGACCACAGCCTCTTCGGTAGGCGGCTGCGGCACGGCCCCCGCGTGTGCGTGTATGTGCGCTCCCACGGGCGGGGCGGCAGCTGTATGAGGGTGTGGATGAGGGTGTGGGGTGTGTGTGTGTAAGCGCCTCTCTGTGTACCTGGGCGGGAGCAGTCGTGGTCTTGGGAGGGAGATGGGATGCTGGTGATGCTGAGGCAGGTGGATGAGCCCTCAGAACCGAAAGGCTTCACTGTCCGGCGTTAGACCATGGGGTCTGCACCAGGGCAGGGTAGTGAGGGAGGGCTGTGCATCCCAGGTGAGTCAGGAGATAGGCATTGCTCAGCCTGCCCTGCGGGTCTATAAGCACGTGCATACACCGATAGGTTTAGTGAGAATGGTCGAGAGTCAGACTGATCCTTTTTGTATTCACTATTGGTATTGGAGCTTCTTGAGTCTCTGTAAAACATTAAGGGTCACAGACTTGCTGATCCTTAGGCTACTTTGCTTGGCAGGACATAAAGCTGAAGCAGAGGAGCCTAAATTGCCTCTTTGATGAAGCGCTTAAAATGCTTCACAGCCAGCTTTCTGTCAATAAACCCAAAGGAGGTGAAGACAACCCCAAAATGATTTCCTGTGATATAGGAGTAAATCCTAAATAGTAGTTGTAGAAGCTGGACATCCGAACAAACCTGCTGTTGTCAACTACATGTGAGTTTTGGTGTGTATTGATTTAGCAGTCGTTAAAAGGTGATTAAAGAGCTTCCTATCATCCTCCCCATAGTCAAAACAGTCTGCTAGAATGGCTCTTAATTTCTTTTATAACATGGGGATGTTTTAAGAAGTAGAAGAGCGGTAGTCAAACAGACAGTCCTTCTCAGAAGGAAGATTTCCTACAGCGTGTAAACATGAAATAAATCTTTGCTTTAAGAGGAAAATCAAGTTAGCCATAGATCTAACATTTACTGGGGTTTTTATGATTGTACTACCTTTATTCTACCACAACTCTTGGCAGGTTTGTCTGATGTGGTTTCTTCGTGGGTTGTATCACCTGCTTATTATGCCTTTGGAAAAGGGTGGCTTTGAAAATGATATCAGAAAGACAAAATACCTCCAGCTCTTTTGTGGGACTCTGTGCTTTATGTAACTGGAAAACTAGGATGATTTATGTGTAATACAGTTTTTAATGCTTACTCTTTGTAAAGCATTTATTTTCTTTGCTGTTTGATAATACAAATAAGAAACTTGCCAAATCTCAATTAAAATTGAAAACATTTTAAATTATTGTATAGTCCAGACAGTCCATCTGTCTGAGAGTGAAAATTGTCCTGAAATCATAAATAGTAAGCAGACAAAAAGTAATAATCAGCTGCACTATTTAAAACTACTTACCTTAGATTCAGGGTTTTTTTTTAAGGTCTTGTGGTTTTGCTGCTGAACAGCAATATCTTAGATATGATTCTGGCACTTCTTTTTGAGGCTTTGTTTACATTGTTAACAACTTCCAAAAAGCCAGTTCACACGTTCCCTTTCTTTCATGTTTTGTATGTGCTGTAATCTGTGCATATCAATTGGTTAAGTACGTTGGCTTAGCTTTGCCAAATTCAGGCTTCAAATGGTACCTCATCTCTCAAATACTTTATTAATATATATTACATTTTTGGGCAAATGTAATATAAATAATGTTATAATCCAAACAGTAGCAAAAAAGCAGCATATTTCATGCACTTAAAAAGCCTGCACTAAAGACAGCAAGTTGTGTCAAGAGGTGTGGGCTAGATAAGATGTCTGGCAAATACTTTTCTTTTTCTGTGGGTAGATTCTGCTATATAAAATTCCCATCTGTACTTTGATTTCCATTCAAATGACCTAATAATGGATGTGTTTTTTTAAGATAACTGTAGAAGTAGTAAAGTATATTTTCAGGTAATTCAAACCTATCTTCCAATATTTGAGTAGGCAGTTTAGCAAATAGTGTACAATCATTAAAGACTCCAACAGCATAGTAGTGATGGCTTTGGCCTCAGTGCTGAACAAAATCCTTTCATGCTCAACATTAAAAAAAGTTTCTTAAATGGTGCAGGATTCATGTTCCCAGATGAGGCTTCTCAGACTGCTTTCCTGTGAACGTTGTGTACATTTTCACATAGTATGTGAAATTTCAGAGGAACTAGGCCACATTTACTATAACACATACATTTTCTACTTGTTTTCAACTAGGTTTTTGGATGCTATGTGTTGTATGGTTACAAAATTAATTAAGGAAATTTTTTTTCAGGTATCCTTGAATTCATCAGTGTGGCAGTGGGACTGGTCAGTATTAGAGGCGTGGACAGTGGCCTCTACCTTGGAATGAATGAGAAGGGAGAACTCTATGGCTCTGTAAGTACCACTTTCGTATCAGCTCATACATCTTTAGGTTTTGATTTGCTTCCTAACACTATGCAAACCCCTCAAGAAGTTCATCTCAGCTTCCAAAACACTAACATATTTTCCTGTTGAACTGTATGATGTATTTTTGAAGTACACACTATCGCCCTGGATACTTCAACAAAATAGAATTGATTTTTACAATGCTATCAGGGTAATACCTACTCCTGTCCTGTTCTTCTTTCAAGTCTTAAAGCACCTTGAGATAAAATATTCTGTTTCTCCACTTTGGTTGTGGTCATTCCAGTTTAAAATGTGAGAAGTGATGCACATCCAAAAGAAATATGGAAATACCTTCCTGCTCTGTTGCATCTGATGTTGGTAGACTCCCACTACCAATTCTCATTTCTAGAACAGTAGATACCCCAGGACAGTACTCTACATAATATAATTCCTGTAAGGCAGAATTACAGAATATACTCCTGTATGTCAGGTCTACATGCTCTTCTTGGGTTTGGTTTGCTGACATTTAAGTGAACAGTAAGGCTACACAAAGCCTAAAGCATTTTTAAAATTTATATAATATTTTTTCATGTCTTCATATACCTTGTGACAGCTTAACTTATTTTTCTTTTCTCTTTCCTTCTGTAGGAGAAACTAACTCCTGAGTGCATCTTCAGGGAACAATTTGAAGAAAACTGGTACAACACTTACTCATCCAATGTGTACAAACATGGAGATTCAGGGCGTAGGTACTTTGTAGCACTTAACAAAGACGGTACTCCCAGAGATGGGGCGAGATCTAAAAGACACCAGAAATTCACACATTTCTTGCCCCGGCCTGTGGATCCTGAAAGAGTTCCGGAACTGTACAAAGATGTGTTAGGATACAGCTGAGGAAAGAGGCAGCTTTGGCAAAAAAGCAAACTGGAGCTGTTGGCCGTGCTTTCATGGTGATGCCAGCATGGGGAACCTGCAGAGGTCTAGGATGCCGGATGTGAAGAACCTACTTGGTGACAGGCAAGCCTCTGTTTTCTAACTGTTGGATTTAGGAGGCAAAGCCTTAAACCTGAATGTGGACCAGTCTCCTCAAGACTTGCTGAACGGTTTGGTAGCCAGTTACCAGGGGGAAGTGGGACTTCTTAAAGCATGACGAACCCTTGGCAGTCCTGTCTGGATTACCTATGGCCTGTAGATTAGCAAGGAACCATCTACATCATATGGATGAGACAATGGCTGGAAGAAATAGAAAGAAATGGACTGCAAAATAGTAATAAATCCTGAGAACTGTATGTGAAGTTTTACTGGCTCCACTTTAGTGATGGATGTTAGATGTCAATACATCGTAGCCGAAGGTGGAACTTTTCTTCAGGATGGACCTATTTATACATCTCCAGATAGCATATATTTATTTTATATATTTATTTATTAAAGAGTTTATTTTTTACTGGGATATGAAGAGAATACAAGTTCCTAACCCCAATGAGAAATCATTTACAGTGCCAATATTTACTCTGAGTAGTGTCATGATACAAAAATGGCATTACCTTGCAATGCATCCAAAACCTGAACATTCTTGTTTCATTGTTTATCAGTTACAGATAAGTTTATATTTTGTGTGGATACCATTGCCTTGTAACTGTCCTTATTTGGAAAAGAATGTTTAATTTTTTTTTACTTATGAGAGTGCCTTACAGATTGTATTAAATTCAAATGCACATTTAAAAAGGGAATTAAAAGTTACTTCACTTTCTTTGTTTTGCTGTTATTTTAAAACTGAGAGTCTCTTAGCACACTGTGTGCAACATTTCAAACCTGCAACAATTGTGAAGAGTGTATTGCAGTTACCTTGAAAGAAAAAGTAATATTAACTCTTGAAATCTTGATTCAAATCACAACATGCTTGATGGTTTTTGGCCAAAGGATTCCTGCTATCTTTACTAACACACAAATAGCTATTCCCTGTAAAATTTTCATGTAGTATTCTAATCACTATATAAGATGTTTTAATTATATTCCCTATCGATATGGTTAGGGGGAGACAAGTTCAGAGTACAAAGTTGCAGATATTGCTGAATAAAAAGCTTCTGTGAGCAAGGGTTGTTTCTCCACTGAGTACAGAGAAGCCTAAGAAGACAACATTCTTACCTTAATTCCTCATTTAGGCAATATTTTCAGCATAAGATGTTCTGTGAAAACTGTCAGAACAAAAATGAGCTGCATCTCTGTGCTAGTTACAGCCATAAAACAGGTAGATCATACTAATTTAATTCAGAACTGTCAGTTACGAAGCACAAACTCGTCTGGATATTAACTGATGGGGAAGTCTGCTCTGCAAGAATACAAAGGGTTAATGACAGATTTATAATTTAGACTTAAACCTGCTGAAGCTTGCTGTCACATGATTGCCACCTGTATGGACAATGCTGCCCCAGGAAAACTGCAGGGAAGGCCATTCAGGAGAGGGCACCAGAGGTGTACCAGAGATGGTCTCATGTTTCAGATGCCAATGCTCCCAGTGGGCTCCAGCTCAAGATAACTCATTTGCATTCAGGTTCATGCGGTTGTATATGGTTTAAGTACTGCACATGCACAATTTATATAAAATCAAGGTGTCAATGAAAAGCGTTTCCCAGTATATAGCACACTTGCTAGAACCTTCACTGTACCAGAATTTCTTCCAATCTATACTGAGAAGTGGATGAGCATAGGTTACTGATGGACTATGGACAAAATCATTTTCCTTTCTGCCAAATAGAAATGAAATGCAGATACACAAAAACATGTTTCAGCAGTTTGTGGCTACCAATATGTAACTTACTGAGATAAAAGGTTTCATTTAAATTTTCTGAAAAATGGGGAGTGGAAGATCTACAGTGCACTGAAAACATCCTAGTAAAATAACATTGTAATGAACTCCAGTTTACCATAAAATAATGATTTTGTGGGTGACACTGAGTCCCATTAGTAACAGACCAATAGCTGAAGACAAAAGTATATGCTTTAAATAGAAAAATTTTTCCTCTGCATCTTCAAAAGTAGTTTATTCCATATAAATTGTGTAAAAAAGAAGTAGCTGCTGCTTAGGATATAATTCCCATGGATTTCTGGCAAACACACTCAGTGTTCAAACCATAGCAGGAAGAATTCTCTCTCTTTAGATTACCAGTTTACTGTTCACCTTCAAAAGTACATTAAAGATGTCAAGGGCTGCAATCAATCCTGTTATTATCACTGCACATCTTTTTTTCACAGATGTGATACAGTCAATAACAGTAACTGAGGATATCTCTAAATGGTGAATAATCGTCTGAAACTTCTGGATCCAAACACATACCCAACATCTCAGTGAAGAAGAGTGATATGTGCTTGCCCCATTTCCATTTTAGATATATGCAAATAAACCTTGAACAAAATGTAACGGAGCAGGTACAGTGGTGATGAATGACTGTACAAAACCTCCAGGGCACTGAAAAGCTGTCACAGCTTCCTTCTTAGTTCTGGTGTATTGCCATTGAAAAAATATATCGAGGTTCCTTATTTCATTTTGCTTGCAGCATTCATTTCCTCTCTGTTACATTCTGTCCATCATGATTTTCAGATGCAGTTAATGTTCTTCTTGTTTGAGAATGGTGGATACAAAAGTAACACCTCAAAAGAGCAATTTTTATATGTTATTAAACTGATAGCTCTAGTTGTTAGAGGTTGGGGGTTTTTTTGTGTGTGGTTTGCTCTCCCACTTCAAAAAGCCTAACAGGACAGAGAGAGAGGTTTGTTCTGTTTAACCAGTAGAATAAATGATCTAGTTTAGCTCTCATTATATTTTCACAACTGTATAAATCTGAAAGGTATGGGCGGCTCTAATACTATGAAGGGAGTAATCTGAAGGAGGTGACAATGTTCAAGGTTCAGAGGAAATCTCTGAAGGCAGAGAAAATATCACATCTTGAAATTCCTGTATGATTGACTGCCCTGTTTCTGCCTTTCCTCATTTATTTTTTTTCCTAGGGAAGAAGAACCATTCAAGACAGTTAATTCAGTTTGCGTAGCAGTTGCAGCTCTACTTTCTGCTTCCCATGGATTCTCCCAGTAGCTGTAAAATTTGGCCCTTTGATCTCAGAGCTGGCTGGAAACTGAATGCTCCATACCAGTTCTGTATTTCTTCACATGTTTTGGTTTTGGTTGCTCTGTTTTCCAAGCTGTGTCAGAAATAACATACTGACCATACAAAATGCTTTCTGAAATCCAGGAGGAACCTTGACTTCTGAGCATATTTGAAGTGAAATTGCTACTTTCATTAATCTTTGTGCACTTGATCAGAATGCAGAAAGCAGAATTCTTAACAATCTTTTGTGGAAGTTTTTCAGCCAAAATACCAGACATAGGAGAACACAAATTCCTCTGGAAATGGGTATTTTTAAAATAGATGTGCTGATATAATCAGAAAAAGTGGACAGCTAGTCTATAAGGCACACAGTCCTTTCATTGGTCTGAGCCATTTGTGTTTGCATGGAGCAGTTTGGTCCTGTCCATATCTCCAAGTTTTCCATCATAAGCTTAATGATGTTATCTTTCATACTCAGGTGTGACAGCCAGCTTCCCTGCTTCTATCTGAAAATTGAAATCCCTGGTATGGCCATGCACTCTGGTAGCACTTCTGGGTTGGGCAGGATTTACTTTCTGACATGTGAGAGTCATTTAACAAGTACACTTCCATCATAGCTTCCATTTCCAGCTACCTTCATTGCTCGATGTGCTTTGTTTACTCTTTTTTTTCATAGGCATCTATTCTAGCTTCAGTAACCCTGTGAAGTTTACCTAAACCTAGGCCTTTACCAGCAGCTCCAAGAGCAATGGGTGTAATTTAGTTATTCTTCTGTAGTCTTCGTAGTACCACTGTGCCACAGCTCTAGTTATACCATTGCAAACCATTACGTTTGCCTTAGTACTTTTTCCATACAGCAAAGAACTAAACAGAGGTAAGGCAAATTTATACACCATAAATGCATCTTTGCTATTGCCTTAATGTACTGGGCCAAGCCTGTGTCACATACTGAGAACACGGTGGTAGGATGCTTAAGTTTTGCTCATATTGCTCCATACTGCATGGAGACGCTATTAGCAAGAAGACCTTCTGGGGATCTTTACTGCATTTTCTCCTTTCACTTTTAATGTGAGAAAAAGTATTGACTTTACCACTGTTCCAAACTCTGCAGTTACTTGGTAGGTTTTTTCAATAGTGGATCCATTTGAAGACTCAAGTTATATGAACATATCAACAGCTGCATGAGGTAAGTCACTATCACACTGGGAGAGAGTACTTCACTAGGAGGAGAATAAGACAGATGTACATTATAGGGATTCTCCTCTATCAATTCTCCTCTGGGATATGTACTTTTATGAGGAAGAAAAGAGAAATAAACATTTCAAAATGTTGAAAAATATGATGGTGGAATTCTTCACTTCCTGGATGTCTGCATAAATGTACACTTTATCAGACGTTTCTCTTAAAACAATTTCCTTTAGTATGTTCAGCAGCTGTAGTGGAATTGTTGCTCTTAGTGTTCTTAGTGTCAGTGCTTGTCTCAGTGCATGGCAATAAATATATTGTTAGAAAGGGAAAGAAGTAATTCTGAAGTTGTTATATGCCATTAAATGCTAATCTGGGAAGTTTGGTTTATGGCATTAGTTTTAAGTCAGTTTTTGATACAAAGCTTTGCATAAATTTTGACAATCCTTTATGATTTCTTAACATTCAGAGATTAATGGACAGAAAACCAGAAAGTTGTAAAAGCTCCTCAGGTGGGGCATATTTAACCGTGACATCTTTATCAGTAAGTTGTGCACAAATAGGAGAAAAAAAAAGCACCCAAACAAGGAAGAGGTCAAACAGTTACTTCTATTGCTGGTTGGAGAGAGATTAAGTTTCAAACAGAAATTGGTTGGCAGTTTGCCAAAATAGCTGTTTTATCTGCAACATGATCAGACACTAGAACCATTCTGGAAGTGCAGGAAAAAGAGAAAATGCTGAATTAAAGCAGTGGGGACAGTAGCTCCCTGTATTTTGAACATATCCAAAAATGCTGTTGCTGTTGTTCTCTTACTATATCAAGTCTCTTGAAAGTGCAGTTTATGGGGAAAGGAGTAAAAGTGTTAGAGAGGCAGTCTTTTGACAGTGAGCTCAGCAAACCTCTTCTTGTGGTAAGGTCCTGGTTTATATATTTTGTCTAATTACAGCAAAATTGAATCATGTTTTATTCTCACTTAAAACACCACAAACCATATATTGCTTTCATGGATATCTTCAAGTCAGGAGTGTTACGTGATTTACAAATAGAACCTGTTTAAGTCACATTAGTTAAGTCACATTTGACTCCAAAATGTAAACTTTTAAATATATATATCTACTCTAGCATATATTTATGAACAATGCTTTTCAAATTAGTTACAAGTGACTGGCAATGACAGTCTCAGTGACTGATGGAGTGGGGGACACGTTTGTTTCTTTATTATTCCTGTAAGATCTTCCATCCATCTCTAATTCCAGTGGCTATAAAGTGCAGTAAACATGAACGTGGGTCTCAACATGGGTAGGTTCTTACCCTCTGTAATTTAGTGTAGTGATCTGGATATCTGGATTTTTTCTTATTGATCTCTTTACAGTTAAGGAATCCCTACTCTTGCTGTATAATCTTATACCTCTTTGTACAAATAAACGGTAGATTGTTGTTGTGAGAAGTTTGCTTTGTCTAAACTTTCCTCAGTGATCTACAATCCAGTACTTAACTGTCACCAAATGGTTGGCAAATGCTCTTAATTCTATGCTATTATCTTTATGTATGAAGTAGAAACTGCAAACACTGAACTCTGTGTGACATAGTACCTAGTTACTCACAATTTTTCTTTTACGTCATGGTGCCATGGGTATCTTTTCCAAAATCATAAAGTCTCCTGAGGTAAGTTTTGTGCTTATGAATGCTGAACACTGTAAGGTGCAGTATGATGTTGTCTCATATGGTGTGAAGTTCTCATCTGACAGACATTTATCATGGCTGTGTTCAAGTACCATTGCAAGCACCACATTACATTTGATTTATTACCAAAAATTGTTCTCAAGATACCCACATTTGCATAGTGGTTGTGGTTTTGTGGCTTATAACCTCAGTTAACTTCTCAAGTTGACTGTAATGAGGAATTAAATTCTTTTCTCTAGGAATGTGTCTGCTAATCTTAACTATGTAAAGTGTTCTCCATTCTGTGATGGTGCTGGGCAAAGAGCTGCAATAAGGAATATGTAGACATTAATGTAGTTTTTCTTCATGGCATATACACCTTGAAAAGCTCAGGTTATTTGATTCTAGGTTATTGGCAGTGTTTGCCTTAAACTGTTCTATCTGCTCTCACCTTCTTTAGGTCACTCTTTAGGATGCATTTCCTATCCCTGAGCATCTCTGAGAACAGATCTCTTGCTGCTCAGCAATGCTTTTTCAGAGACTGTCTCAAGTGAGCAAAAACAAGGTGCATCTCATATCCAGGTATTGTGTATGTATTTTTGATATTTTTTCTTGCTGCCTTGGGCTGTTAGTGCATTCAGGATCAAACCCCAAATCTTTCCTGGCTGTGCAGTGTAGTAGCCCTTGCTACCTTTGCATAGTTAGGCAGCCCCTTGATAGTGTTTCATATGAAAAGGTGACGGATGATGAATGACACGCAGCACTCTCATATGTTTTCATATTAAGAAAAAAGGTACTATTGTTTCAAAACAGCAAAATGCTTTTATCTCATGAAGGAACTTCAATAGCTCTATGAAAGATTTGGTTCCTTAAAAAGTTGGTGAATGTGCCCATATGTTTTTCTGTGATTCTTTTATGATGCTGGCCAGTGATGATGAAATTAGCATGTTTTGATCTATATACAAGTTGTTCATAAAGAACTTGAAAGGAGTAGTTAGGAAAATCCAAGTGCTGAAACATTTAAGATATACTTTCTGGTCTCACTTTTGTGTGATTGTCAGCCAGGGACTATCATGATGAAGGTAGCTTGCCAATTGCCTGCCATAGATACAATATTTATTGCTGTAGTGGGGATTTCCTATCAGAGATCTGAAGACAGACTTTTATACGTTGTTTCTCCTAGGTAACTTATTCAAATCAGCAGAAGAAATCTGATAGGAAGGTAAAAATAATCAAAAGAAATGTATTTTTGGTCTTTGGGCTTATTTGAACTTTACTTTTTTTTGTTAAGGTTTTCCTTCACATGGCTGGAAAAAGGTGAAGGAAACTGGCTGATGTTCTGGTTTTCTATACAAAATTCATAACTCTTTAATGATATTAAAATGAATGTATTTTGCTACTGACTTATGAGGTATAAGATTTATTTTTTTCATGCTATTAGAAAGTAAATATATACAGTTTTGCAGGAAATTAATCTCTTTTAAGTCTGTTGGAAATATATGGAATACTCATCTAATCAAATCATAGCCAGCTAACATTTCTGCTTTTCTTTTCTTAAGACAGAAATAGACAGTGTTCTAAAGCACTAAGAATGACAGGATGGGGTTAACATATTGTGAGCTATTCCCAGTCCCACGTCCCTACTATTTGCAGAAACTGTGCTCTCCAAGCAGTTGAATCCCTCCAAAGGTTGATCTGTCAGTCATCAATTTTTATTCTGTGTACATAACCTCCTCTTTCCCTTCATAAGCACATTCACCTTCATGAGCAAATCAGGTCTTCCCAATTACCCACTTTACATATTTTCAGAAACTATAGCCTTAATTCCTTATTCAACCAGCATCTCCTGTTTCATTGGAGAGACCTGGACTCTTCTGATGAAGGCTGTGCTCCTCTTGCTTGTATTGTTCAGTGTTTACCGTCAGAGGCAGCTCTGGATTTTGAACAGCTGCCTCCCCTGCTATTACATCTTCCTACTCCGAAGGAAGGCATTGCCTTGCCTCCCAAGACATGCCAAACCCCTCACCCAGTGTGGCTACATTCGCCTGCAGCGCTAACGCTGTCCCTGTGCGAGGAGATGCAGCAGAGGCAGGTGAAGGAGCAAGGCTGGGACACGCAGAGTGCCTGAGCACTGAGTGTGCTGAGGGGGTGAGGGCAGCAGAGCTGTGCGTGCAGGGAGGGGAGGCAAAGGCAGCCAGAGATAAAACCGCTAGCCTAGCATTTAGCCCTTGGTTATATAGCTGGGGAGCAGGATCAGAAACTGTCTGGTCTGACACAGATCTCATCGGCTGTCTATCCTTAAAAGGTAGATTAATTTTTTCCTTTGAAGAGCGTTCAGTAGAATGTTCACTTTTCATATTCTCTGAGCTACAGCACCCAAGGCCTCTTGTGGTACAGGTTTTTATAGCCCTGTATTTTATTTGCCAGCTAAATAGAGAAAAAGGTGATTACTGGAAAACATAGTGGTGTTTTTCTCTCACTCTACAAACTATATGGGAACACAAGTTTCTTTGATGGGGAGTCAAAAATTAGCTGATCAAACTATAATTTTATAGTAATGGGGTTCTTTTGTCACCAGTGTCTGATTATACAAAAACCTCAAGACTTTGGACTATTTATTCAGTTCCGGTCTGCCACATTCACTCATAGTAAAACAAACTGACGGTTATTAATCTCTGTAGTTTTTCATGTCCACAATTTACATTTAAAATTTCCTAAATCCCTTTGATGGCTCTGTAGCGCATTAAAGTTTTTCTAATATTAAAAAAATATGTTTCCATAAATTATTATTTTAGTTTGAAGCATGAATATATTAGTAAACATGAATGTGAGAATATTGTGTTTCAAATCTGAGTTGTTATCTGGTTGTGCCCAATGAGAAGACAAATTTTGTCAGAAGGTATTTCACCAGGCAGGCGTGAAAGGACACACACTGCAGAGCCATTAGGAAGAGCTTCAGCTTCACTGGGAACTTTAGCCACCTATGATGCATCATAGCAAACTCATAAAACTTGATCTGCAATGTCGTTTTCCTTTAATCACCATGGTAATCATCATCATCATCATCATCCTCCCTTTCATCTTTTTAAAGACCTCAGTTTAAATGCTGCATTTCTGCTTGCTGGATTAAAGCTGTCATGGTAGAAAAAGTAGAGTTCCTAGCCATGTAGATCAGAATAAAGAGGAAAAGATTGGAAAAAAAAAATTTTCATATACTATAATTACTAAGATAATTATTTTCTTCCTTTACCCGTGTGCTTTCTTTCTATTTTTAGTGCACTTACATCATCTCATCACATTATGCATAGTCTTACTGCTCCCAAAGGGCCAATAATAATGTCAGTTTGCTGCTTTCTAATTTCCTGGAATTGAGTACCTTGCCAATAAAATGAAGCAGAAAATTAAATTAAGAGAATCCTATATTTTTGATGAAGTTTGAAAAGAAAAGTGATGGGCAAAAAATCATGGCATTTTAAATACAGCAAAGACCAAGAGAGGGCACAAAAGAGATATTTCTATCAGAGACACAAACTTGTGGCCAAATCTGTGATATGCTTATACTGGTGGACAACACTAGTAATTAAAAAAAAAAAAAGGTAAACATGCTAATTTCACGCAGATGGGAAAAACCAATCACCACAGATAGAGTGTAAAAATAACAAGTAGCCTGAGGTAGGGCTTTGTAACACATCTACTGTAATTCTGTACTGCTCAGAACTCCACCTTTCACATAAATGCTTTCCCAGCCTTCAGGGTAAATGCCAGTAAAGGACATGGCATTTGGATAGCATGACTTTCCAGAGGAATAGATGGAATTCTAAAGAACCAGAGATTCTTAAAATGCTTGTCACATCAGACATTATTTGAAAAATAGAAGTCTCTCAAGGAATACTGTGAGACAAAAGCAGTCTACTTTAGCACACTGCCTGAGACTTCTGTACGTGGAAGGACAGTACAACAGTAAGGAGGGTGTTTTCTCCTATCAGACACCTGCAGTATTAGTCCTGTAACCTTGAAAAGTACAGTCTAAAGGAACAGTACATCAGTAACCATGTTGGTATCATGTGTACTGCAAAGAGAGTGAGAAAGAGATAAACCCCATTTTTAAAGTGGAAATTATTTTTTCCCAGTAAAAGTGCTGCTGCTGTCAGAAAAACTGATGATAAAGAAATGCTGAAGAAGAAGTAGGATAGTTCTTTACTACCATTTTCCTCCAGCAAGACTGAAACCCTATTGTCAGAAATTATAAAAGTATAGATCTGCATGGATGGAGTGACTAAAATGCTGAACAGACTTTGTAGGTGGAAATTGAATTTGTATGTTTTGGTAGTAGAATTTATTCCCAGACAAAAAAAAAAAAAAAGAGTAAAGGCAGCATCTGCAGCATGGGGCATTTAAGAACAATCTATACCCTGAACAGAAGCTGACACATAGCATGAATACTATTTGTTAGTAGGTTTCCCTATGAACAATGCTACCAGGTTGAATGAGAGGGTCTGTCCGTCAATCTCAATATCCTACATAATGTCCAATGCTAGATGTGAAGGACAGAAGATGGGACCAGGACAAGCATATAATGACGTTTGCCCACTACAATTCTTTCATCCTCCAGCTTCTTGCTTTACTGCACTATTAGTCATACCAAGTATTTTGTTGGTATCTTTCTTAGATTTAGTGTCCCTTGACACAGAAATTTTTTTTTTTTCCTATTTTAATACTCCTTCTTCCTCCTTGATAGACATATCAAGGGAGGAAGGGACTATAAAGAAATTAGGAAAGAAAAGAAATTCTCAGATATGCTTTCAGTTCTAGAAAAATAAGATTTTCTGAAAAATAAGATAGCAAGTCTTTGCTCTATGGATTCAGGTTCTAGTGCAGTAAAGGGGCAGCATAGATATCTGGGATACAAGAGGAATAACTCATCATTCTTGGCAAAGACTCTTTACAGCAATTTATCAAAGCAGTTTAAAACTTTTGTTTTGAGCTGACTTGATTCTTAGCTGTCCTGAGGATCAAGAAAATATAAAGGTTGTTTAAAATCGTAATTCCTCTGATTACACTGATTTCTGAAACACAGATTTCTTGAAAAGATCCCAGGAGTTAAAGATGACAGTAAATAATATTTTATTTATTAAAGGTATAACTTTTTGGCAAGAAGAATAACATCTTGATTCAGTTACCAACACTTAGCATCTAATTTTAAGATACACTTCCAGATGTAAGATTGGAACGTTCCAAAATGTATACATAAGTGTACAGTTTATCATGTAACATAAGATCAACTTCTTTTCTTGGTGAATATAAAAAACGTATGTATGAAAGAATAAAACACTTGTTTTGAATGTAACACTGCCATCTAATGAAATAACTGCAAATTACATGAAAGGATTTCATGGTTTTGTCACCTGTTTTTGGAGGTATAACACAGGATACAACTTCATTATTAGTAGCATCTATAATAATAAGGGAATAGTACCCTTATTAAATCGTTATTTATTAAGATTAAAAAACAAATAATTGTTATTAATGTTAATTATTAATATTAATAATTGAAATAATATTTTAAAAATATAATTAGCTGATTATATGGCAAGCAGCTGGAAAAAACCTTCATCATACAGATGATATTTGAATAAAACAGTGAAATAAATAAATAGAATGAATAAGGTTTTCTCTGAAGATAGGAAGTAAAAACCCTAAATTAAGTGAAACTTCATTTCACATGTCAAAATAGATTTACTTTCTGGGTGATATATAATCCTAAACACTCTATTTACAGTGCCAGAGGTTGTTTTTCCAACTAGTTTACATAAGGTCCTAAATGAATTTTGGGGATGAAGATACAGGGAGTAGAATCACCTAGGCTCTGTTTGCAGATATGCAGTGTAGTTCTTGAATGAACTTGAAAAGTCACTAAGGGAAAACCCTGCTTTACATCTATCTGCATAAAATTACTCAGACACAGCACCACCGCTATGTGGATGCTGAAGCGGGATAAGGGGATCCCCTGAGGGTTCATAGTGCTTCATTTTCTGGGACTGTTGGAGGCCAGCTAGGATCCAGCCCTGTTTGGATTCCCCCTGTGGTGGCGATTCTGGGGGTCTTAGAAAGCTTCTAAGTAGCTTGGTGGCAGCTCTGGGTGTAGGGCTGAGTGTCTCAGCATGGAAAGACTGCACATGAGTCCTCTCTGCACTGTGCTGTGGACTTATGGCAAGTGGGCATTCAGTCTCAGTTTAATTTCTAATTATGAACTCAGTTAAAAATAATCCTTTTCTTGCTCCACTTCCAGCTATGGCAATGCGAATTGGAAGCAGCCTTGTTAGGTGCCATGTTTGTTTAACAAACCCCATGGAGATATCAAAATGCTATAGACAAATAAACGACATTGCTGGTGTGTCTGTTAATGCCCTACGGTGTGTTTTACTGCAGAGTGCAACTGTTAGTATTTATTTTACAGTCTCAGTTGACATTATGCTATCATGGCCAGGCCATAATATGGTCATATAGCATAATATTTTATGGTAGCATGACTATGTAATAATAATAAAGACAGTTGATACTTCAACAGTGTTTGTGGGGTCATCCTGCAGCTGAAATTCGGCATAAACAAAAGGGGAAGAGGCACATACACTAGCAAGTAGTATAGTCTCACCAATCACCAAGTCTGAGATCTGGCTTTTCAGTGAATGAGACCATCTTGTTGATTTTATGGAACAGGAGGATCTTCACACAAGGAAGATCAAAGGGCTGCATTACATTTCAATACATAAGTTTATGGGACAGATGGAATCCACTCAGAGAGACCCGTGACACTCTGGGCCAGATTATCAAAAGTTTCAGACACTAAAACCTATTAGTGTGTTCGAACCTTTATTCCAACACTGTCAGCACTTTTAAGCTCTATTTAAAGCATCAGTCTACAATTTAACTACTGCCAAAGTTCAAATGGAGGTTAAAAGGATGGGCTAAAGGAGGTGGCAAGTCAAAAGAAATTTTAGGTTGCCTTTCCTTTGTTTCCACGCAGGTATTGTCAAACTTTTGGATACAATTTTGTTTAGCAAGGGAGAAATGAATATTCTCATGAAGCACACCAAAATATCTTTAGTGAGGTAATAAATATTAAAATGCTGCATGTCCTTGCCTCTGAGATGTTGGAGCATGAAAAAAACTGTTGCTACTTTGCTGTTGAAAACATTTCAGGATTTTCTATCAAATAATACCAAATACACGCAGGAAGAAAGGAGGGGTGAACTCACCATCTTAATTGCAGTCTGTCAAATTTCCTAAACTCCATATTTTAAGCTCCATATTTGCCCATGTTTTGCTTGATAATGGATTCTAGTGCCCTGGTAAACTCATCTCTTTTGAGGAGGACTTTAACTAGGACTCCTGCTTTGTGTCTAAAAGTGTCAGAGTCCATGCTCTGGAGTTACCTTTCAGTGGGTTTTAACTCTGAACACTTAGTTCCTCGATCACAGTGACAGGTCTTAGAAGCAGATGGTTTTGCTCTGCTATTCTTTCAAAGGAGTAAGATCTTTTATTGTAGCTCCTTCAAGTAATGTAACCTAAGGGGACCCTTTTCCATATGCCCAATATTGTGCAGACTGTGATTTAATGGAGAAAAGACACAAAGTTGAATTTGGCTGTTTTACTGTATCTAGCACAAGAAAATACAAATCTAGATCATGTAATAACAACTACATGGGTGTTCAGCCTCAGAATTCTCATCGCTTTTGAACACTCTTAAAATCCTGTTTAGAGACTGTCCTCCTCTGCTCTTCATTCAAATGGCTTCTTTTATGGAACAGCTAGCCTTTCTCAAATTGCTATTGAGAAACCGTCTGTATTTAGGACTTGCTATGAATTGCTTCCTGACCCATATGAAGTGAGGAAAATTCATTGTCAGGGTATTAATTTCTTAATTTATTCCCTTCTGGAGTTCAGATTTGAAAATTATGTTGCCTTAAATGATAGCCAGCTCTTCATCTAACTGAAGTGTCATATGAATCAATAAGAGTTGAAGAGCTCTCGCTGAGTAGTTCTGTTGATGATTTTTTTTTTTTACATGGAGGCGAAGATGAAAAAAATACACATAAGCTTCACATTCAAACCAAATAGAGTTCCTGGTATTAGATGGGATCTCCTATTTTTAGACACGAAGAATTTCTGCCAATGCTTCCAACAAAAGCACAGCTCCTGCTGCTGCTTCATTGGTGTGATCATTCTTTAGTATAATTTAGGTGTGGGGAAATGCATAGTTTGCACAGCTATATTTGCACTTAGTTGACTTCACCCTTTCTACCTCAACCCTGCTTACTGCTGCAAGAAGCAGAACTATCTCCCATATGCAATGTCCTACGTTATTCCAGTATATAGTGATAGGTTTTGAATTCATTTGGAACTTTCCAAGCAGTAATGGAAGACATTAGAAGGTGTTTTCTACATGGAATAGTGAAGGAAGCGGAAAGTGACATCAACTTAAAACAACGTATTAGCTGCACTTACTGCACAAGTTTTCACAGACAGGCAAATTGCTTCTATTGACAACAGCAATTACCCTGTGTGGATTGTGTTAAAGGTGACTGAGGACATAATAACATGAACCTCATTTTTAGTATTAATTACAGCAGGAGAAAAACTGTCAAATAGTCTTCTTTTTGAAGGACTAGGGAATATTGGAATGTACGAACTGCTGCAACACAGGCCCTTGTTCATTTGTGACATCACGCATAAGCCCTCTGCGCTTCAGCTTGTACACTCAGAGCTTATGGACTGCCAGAGAAGACCCAGTAGATACCTGGGCTCAGGTTTGGCTGGATGGTCTTTAATCATATCATTGCAGCCTCTGCAAAGCAGGGAGAATGATTAGACCACTCATGTTTTTTTGCAGCGTATGCCTGGTCAGATATAAGCATGTGATTATACAAAGATTTGCTACACACAGGAAGCACTTCCACACAGCCTGTGTAATTTTTTTCCCATAAGTTTGTAGCCATAAATAATCCTTTCCAGTATTATTAAAAATCTGTCAGGCTAGATGGCTCTTCGATACAAATAAAATAGTAATTTGATATATTTTGACAAGCAGGCAGAACGTAGTTTCTATTTTAAAACTGTGCTTTAACATCTCTGATTGCATCATTCTATTACAATCCTCTCCTATTTTAAGCAAGGCATTTGAGAGTGAAGAGGGAAGGGTTAAAAACTATCAAGCAGGTGTGTTGGTTAGCAAAGGCTTTAGCTTACTTCTTGGCCCTCACACACTGCAGGTGTTGAACATCAGCATTTTCAACCTGTTTGATATCTAGGCTTTTGTATTTGTCATCTGTAGGAAAACCCCCCATTGCTTTGTTGTTTTGGCTGAATAGGATAAAACAGAATTTATCTCTCACTGGTCTTAAGTTTAAAAAGATTAGCACAGCTATGTCTGTCAGTCTAAGGGGTGGAGGGTTTTTTTTAACTTGATGGTTTATGTTATTGTAGATCACCCCTATAAAACAACAGCTACTAAGAGGTAAGAGCAGCAAGCTGACAATGAATGAAATCTGCAAGTACTGATAAGTAAGCAGAAAAATGTGTCAAAAATGCATTCATTTAATGCCTTATAGCTTATATCTTAGCTTATAAATTTGATAGATGTGCTGGCAAAATGAAGAACATTTTGGCTTTGTGATAAAAATTCACTTCTAATTGAATTATGTGTGTGATATTAAAGAATAAATAATGAAAGATATAAAAAGCTCATGTAACTTTAAAATCTGTTACATATGCAAAAGACTTTTTATATGTTTTCATATGCATATCTAAGTGCCTTCAATGTCAATAGAATCTGCACAGTAATTTCTTTTTCCCAAGTAACTCTTAAGATATACAAAACCTACCACTGTTCTAGCTTTTGTAAAGTGATGAAAAAAGTATAATTATAAAACTTATAACTGAATAATTATAAAACTTAATCAGCAACTGGTTTAGTCCCTTCCTCTTGAGAGTGTGAAACTAATTTTGAAGAGCTGATTTCTCGTGCAGTTGTTGTTCTTGACTGACTTTGTTTTGCATGAAGACCATTCAGAATAGAAACTTAGAGTAAGTTTAAAATGTTTACTTTCCCTGAAATTGCTTGAACTAGTCTGATAATTAAAATTGTTAAAAAGAAACTACAACCCTTCCACTTTTTCTTAGGCCCTGGGAGTAAAGATGTCTATCTGCCTCCATGAAAATCAAGGAGTCCTCTTTTTCTGAGTGATTTCCAGATAGCTGATTAATTTTGAACTTAGACATACATCAAAACCTTTCAAAGTGTTAAGCAGTAATTACACCTATATATAAGTAATGTATATATATAAAATTGTATTACATACACACATCTATGTTTTAGCAGCAGGAAGAAAACAGTGATATTTTGCTGCCATTAATTCTATTCGTAAACACCCAGATACATTCCCCTTCTCAAACCGCAAATAATGCTTGTAGCAATACAGAACAAGGTTTTGGGAATTAGTTCACACAACTGGTTTTGACTTCTTTTTAACTCATCAAATGCTGTTTCAAATGTATGCAAAGTTAATGTACTGATGCTTTTAATGATAATAGACAAGAAATTCACAGTGTTAGTGTGTTTCTAAGCTGTTACTGCAAAACACAGAAAGATATTCTTATGTGAGGTCACATTCTATAATTTCCTCTCTGTGTCACCGAACCAAATTGAAAACTGTGTCATCTATCTTACTGGAAATCTATAAAGCAATGCATTTTTTTCTTTAAAATCAATTATATAGTCTTGACAAATCATCACACCAAAAGTTACTTTGTGTGTGGAAGATTTTATCAGCTGTGTCATAAGCTCAAAGCACTTAGAGGGGTTAAACTTGACTTTCTGTCATTTTTTTTGGATGTTTACTGCATTATCTCATCATGCCGATACTTGGTGTGGACATGGAGAGAGGAAATTTTATTTATGATTCAGTTCCCTCAAATCTTTTTAGCAGTTACTGTAATTCTGTGTTTCCTTAACACACTTCACAGCTCAAGTGAAGATGCATTTTATCATATCAGTGACACTGAAAGGATCACTCTTTAAAACAAAAAAATTATCTTGATATATCAGTGCCTGCCTAGAACCCATCCAGATGTCAGTGCTACTTCATTATTCATTTTGGTAATGCTAACCAGCTGCCAGTTTAATGCCTGGCATAGGAGTCCATTTGGGAATCATCCCTCTCCTCAGTCAATCAGGCAAGTTGAACAATTGTTCTATATTAGCAAACTCATTTATTGCCCTGTGAAACCTAAACTGAAAGTTGCAAATGTTGTGTTTTGAATCACTTTCATGTCTGAACACGACTGACACAGAATGACTTCATTAACTTTCAGTAAAGTGCATTAGAAAAAAATTTAAGACTGAGTTCAGGTGCCAAAAGGGGTGTACTCTTTATTGTTAGAATAGACCTGTTTTTTGTGTTGACAGACATAAATATTTCTATTTTATTAGACTGTTAATTTGGTAAAAAAACTTCAAAAATATGTTGACCACTTTTGATCTTGCCCATTTAGGAATACTTTCTGAATTGCTGAAGTTGAGAAACAGCTAAGAAAGAGATTGTGGATTTAAAGGCTGGAGAAAATTCAGTATTTGAAAATAAGAGGAAATTCAGGATTGAAAAATAGCAGAAAGTAAAACTTGTGTAGTTTCTAAAGTGGTCTGAGGGTTGCTAATTCAATGCTTGCTTATCCACAGGAAGAAAAATATTCAGGTACAACCATAATAATTTTAAAACATTATTTCTTCAAAAAGCAAATTTCAAAGAATGGAAACATTTCACTTAGGAAGGCTCTCAGAGGTATTCAAATGTATGGTTATCATACCCTAATCCTCAGAATCTATTTTCTTCCTTCCCACTTCTCCCAGCAATATCCTAAAATTAGTCATAAACTCTAAAACAACTTTATTCAAAATTCATATCAATTCATATCACAAGTGCTGAAGAAAAAATTTTAAAGAAAAGCAGATTAATGCTTTTAGTTACCATGCCTCAAAGAGAAGGTGGCTGCTGCAGTTTGTTTACAGGATGCCTGTAATACATAGATGTTTTCAAAAAGCAGGGACTGTAGTACTGTTTGTACATGTACACAAGGTAATGCATAAACCAGCTGTGAATAACTACAGACCTTCTCACCCTCTACCCTTCCCTCCTGTTCTTTGCAGCTACATATTGTACATCCCCACGTCTTCAGGGTGTTGTGCGATCTGGTAGACTGTAATCTAGCTTCAGGTTTTTGATATGCCTTCAGAGGTGGTTAGTCTGGTTTTGATGAGTATTGTATTGAACATAAGTTAATAAAGGGACACTTGACATGGCCAAGTGTTTTTGCAGATTACAGATTGCCTAGAAGAAAGATAATGAAACTGAACCGAAAGCAGTTACTTTTTAACAGATCTAATAGTAAGAACATACTGTAAAAAAGTGTTTGCCCTTATATGTGTGTATTAAATGGGAAACCTCTTTTCTTACTTTGCAAAAGATGGCCAGTATTCTTTTTTTGACAGCTGCCATGGTGCTATGAAAGTCACTGGGTTTGCATGGCTTAGTTTTGGTAGTGGGGGTGCTACAGGGGTGGCTTCTGTGAGAAGCAGGTAACAGCTTCCTTCATGTCCAGCAGAGCCAATCCCTGGGTGCTGGTCAAGGCTGGGCCAATAAGAAACGGTGGTAACGCCTTTGTGATAACATATTTAACGAGAAGAAATAAAAAATAAAGTTTCTGCGCAGTTGTAATTGTGGCCAGAGAAAAATGGGGTGATAACATGTGAGAGGAACAGCTCTGCAGACACCAAGGTCAGTGGAGAAGGAGGAGGGGGGAAGTGCTCCTGGTGGCAGAGCTGAGATTCCCCTGCAGGTGGTGCCGACCATGGTGAAGCAGCTTCCCCCTGCAGCCCATGGAGGTCAGTGGGGATGCAAAGATCCACCTGCAGCCCCTGGAGGAGACCCACACCAGAGCAGGTGGATGCCTGAGAGGAGGCTGTGACCCTCTGGGAGACTCACGGAGAGAGGACCCCACACTGGAGCAGCCTGTCTTTCAAGGACTGCGCTCCATGGAAAAGTGACCCGCACTGCAGCAGTCTGAGGGGGACTGTTGCCTGTTGGATGGACTCAGGTTGGAGAAGTCATGGAGGGATCCCATGCTGGAGCAGGGGAAGGACTCCTCTCCCTGAACAGTGGGAGAAACAATGTGTGAGGAACTGACCACAACCCCCATTCCCTGTCTCTCTGCACTTCTAGGGGAGGGGATAGAGCTGGGAAGGAGGAAGAGGTGGGGGTAGGGTGTTGTGAAGGTTTTATTTTAATTCTCATTATCCTGCTCTGATTTTGTTAGTAATAAATTCAGTTAATATCTCTGATTCTAAATTGTTTTGCCCATTATGGTATTTGGTGAGTGAGCTCTCCTGTTCCTTATCTCAACTCATGAACCCTTAGTTATATTATCTCTCCCCTGTACAGCTGAGGAAGTGAAGGACAGAGAGGCTTTGGTGGATGCCTGGCATCCAGGCCTGGCAACCAACCAAGTGAGATATTATTTATGGCTACCAACCATACAAGAGGAGCTAATTAATTAAAAGAAGGAAAAAAATTAAGACATAGACGAAAGCTACACAGTAACTAAAGGTTTAATGAAGAGAAAACAGCAAATAGAATTTGTTTTTAAATTCCCCCAAACAAATTATTTTGATCCAGCTTGCTATAGGAAGCCAAGGATGAGAATGAATTTTCTGCCCTCCTGAGAAAGTACTGGTTTTGTGGCCATTGACATCAAATTTGCAACCTATTTGATCATCTGCTTAACCTGAGTTTTACTTAGTTCAGATGTAGAAATATCATTCCATTTTGTCAAATTGGCCAGAGCATGCAAATAAATTAGGGTTTACGTATTTGACATTTGCTGCAACATAACAAATATCCAGCTGGACTTACAGTTAGAAACACACAGGCACATGGCACCTGGTCCATAATAAAGTCTCTTAGGAGAAATACATCCATTCACACTTTCTAAGGAATCAGTCTGAGAGAAGGAACTTAAATGATTCAACCTTCTGTCACAGGGTAGCAACATTTCTGATTCAATTGATGGAATCATAAACATGGACTCACATTTGCACTGAACTCCAACATTAAAACAGCTCTTGGGTTGTCTGAATCAATAGGTGCCTCAGCAAAAAAGGAGGATAACTGGCTTAGGGAAAAATTCTTCACTGTGAGAGTGGTGAAGCACTGGAACAGGTTGCCCAGAGAAGTTGTGAATGTCCCATCCCTGAAAGTGTTCAAGGCAAGGTTGGATGGAGCTCTGAACAACCTGGTCCAGTGGAAGGTGTCCCTGCCCACAGCAGGGGGTTGGAAACAGATGATCTTCAAGGTCCTTCCAACGTAGGCCATTCTATGATTCTGTGATTTTTTGAGATGAAGAGTTCATCCCGTGTAAGTAGTAGTGCATCACTCATATTATTGACACAAGAAAACTAGCTCTCATTAGAGAATAGATATTCTGTTTTTTCTTATTTTCAGCATGAATGAAGGTTAAATTTAAATTCAGAGGGAATCCAATTTTGATTCATTATGAAGAATGTAGTGAAATAATTAGGTTTTTGTGGAGTGAGGTGTCGTCTTGACATCGTTCAAATAACTGTGCTTGGGTTTTCACTATGTGGTTTATATTCTATTTTTCTTGGTCTGAGAGCTACTTCAATGCCAGTAATCAAGTGGTGCAGATGGACTGGAAAAGTTTTCTGCAGATTTTCCTGTGCGTATTCTGATATTCATTGTAAGGATGATAGTGGCAAAGTATTTGAAAGCCAAGAAAATGCTCAGAAAGTTTATCTGGATTCCATTGGACTGAGAAGATCAAAGAGCAAATGGTAAGAAAACACAGAGGGTAAGGAGGATTTGATAGAATTTCAGCTATGTAAGAACGCTGGTTAGCAGCAGGGTTCTCAGTGACTTTTGGTCTGATGTGTTTTGCAATTCCTTCATCAAACATCATGGAGAAGAGAAACACATGCAACATGTAATTTCAATATGAATGAAGCGGTAGCAGGCAACTTCAGCTATACATGACTGTTCTGAACCAGGCTTTTTTGTGGAATAATATTATTTTGTCTTTTTAAATGCATAAGTAAACAGTGTTTGCTTACAATGCTAATATTAATTTCAATATTTTAAAAAAATCTCTTTGCTATCCTTATAAAAAATTCACAGATGTTTCTTTATTCTAACATGACATTTGAAATAGTAGATCTAAAATTTTAGAAGCCAGGAAAGAAGGACAGACAGGAATGAACATTTCCCGCTCAGCCTTATTTCATCCCCTTGTGCATATGTGTTATGATATAATCTTTAATTACACAGTCACACACAGTTTTTCTCCCAGGAGACCTCTGGCTTATAGACTGAGTAATAGTTATCCAACATTTCTTTTTATCTTGTTCACTATGTAGTTTAGCCTCAGGCCTTATTTATGCTACATCATCCAAAATCTTGACTGAATGCAGAATTATTAATTTCTTTTCCTGGGAATTTCTTTGGTTCTCTTATCACATCAGCTAATTGCTTAATGGCTGCTCCTAAACCTATCTTTATTTTCCCTTTGAAAATGTATTATCAGTGTCCCATTTTTGCAACTATGGAACTGAAGCACAAAGAGATTAAAGCCAAATTTACTGTGTCCATTTTTGTGTGCCAAAAATGAGACATGAAGAATTATTCTTTTAAGAATATCTGAGTTTTTGAAAGGAATATGTACATAATTGCAGTGCTCACTGACTTTGCAACCTATCACAAATACCAAGTGTCTCGTTGGGATTTTTCATTGGGTGTCTAACTGCATCTTCTAAAACCTGAGCGGATTCAAATTAATTAGTGCTCTTCCTTTTCCTGAAATCTCTCCTCTTTTAATTCATACTTTCTTATAATTTTTGGAAGAAATTAGGTTTTCCCCATGTTCCTTCTCTGTATGTCTTTCCCAGCATCCTAGCTCTTTTGCATCTTTCTGAACTCCAGATATTTATGTTTTCTGGAGCCTCTTCTATGGCTCCCATATTTCCCTAGCCCTGCAGCTCCTTCCTCGCTTTTCCCTTTCTGCTGACTTGCAAGCTGTATGTCCACACTTGCCACTCTTCTGCATTCAAGATAGGTAGTGTCCTCTTCTCTTGCTCTGTGTGTGTGTGGGAGCCAGCTGAAAGGTACTTGAGGATAGGAGAAATGGACATTTTGCTTTCAGGTCCAGGGTTCTGTGTCACAGAATTTAGCTATAAGCTGGAGCAATCATACTGAAGTCTTATTACAGCCTTGCATCTCTTGGCAGCGATGTGCTCAACACAGGTGGAATCGTGGAAATCTTGACTGACCAGGTGTAAACACCGGTCTTTGAAAGGCTTATAATTCAACCACAATAAAGGGAAATATTCAGAGACAGAAAATAGTGCATTTCACATCGTGGACACTGCCTAGACAACTTTTAGATTCCTGCTCTTGGCGATACAAGCATGGAGATTTCAGTAGAAGATTTTTTTAAGTGCCAAAATACCATTCTCAGAAAAGGCTGCGCCGTTGCAGCTGAAAGCTTCTCCAAACAGTTCATCCTAAGAAAGACAAATAAAAGTATGACAAGAGAAATAAAGTAGCTTCAAATCCAAACCCAACAGTGAACAATACCTCAGATGACAGTTTTATGATACTAGTAGACTATAAAAATAATTTTTTTTCCCATTACATATGCTCAGTCCTGCTCATAGCAGCCAGTACATTTTAACCAGTTATGGAACTTCACAGTCAAAGAATTCAAGAAACTTTTGTAGAATAAAACAAAAAGATTTTTCTAAGGCTATGTTTCGTTGATACAATGTCTTGGATCCATAATACTGTTATGTCAAACAAGCAATAATTTCTTTATTATTATTATCCTTAAAATGAACTTTTTTTTTCTCATCCCATTGTTCTGATCACTATAAATTTTTCTCTTCTGTCAGGCTTTCACTTTTAAGATCCAATTTGGCATCAAAAAAGCCTCTCCGTCTCTTTGCTATTGACTCTGCTGTTCTTGAGTTTTTCTTTCCCTCCCCTTCTGAGTCTTTCTAGAACCTGGAGAGATATCTGGTTTTTGGCCACTTTTGACCCTTCAATATACAATAGTGCTATTATATGCTTACCATGTGATTATAAGAAACTGCTAAATAATAGTTTGCAAGTTAGACTTTCTGTTCAAGTATTTATTCACGCTGATTTACAAGGGCTAAGAGTATAATGCATTGTGTTTTGGAGTGATCAGTGCATACTTGGAAGGCATAAGTCTTCTGGTTTTATTGTGCAAAAGGAGTTCACATTCAAAATAAATAAAAAATAACATTTAGTTGAAAAAACTTCCATAAAGAAACAAACTATCTGAAAATGCAGTGAAAATATAAATACTTCTAAAGAATTTGAGAATAATATGATAACAAATGCATTTTTTGAGATAGCTGATAAGCTTTTGTCTTATATTACAGGTTAATGATAAGACTAAATGGGATGCAAAAAATAAAGAATGCTCATTAACAGGCATGGCTTAAACCATTTTGATATCATCAGTTAAATTTTTATATAGGTGGGGAAGCATGCCAAGATGAGGGTGCAAGTAACACTTCCAAACAAGTAGAGGCACAAAGGAATTTGAGATGATATCCCTAATGAAACCCAGAGCTGCAGCACTGTGAGAAAATTAAAGCTTGGGCCAAGAATCAAAGAGAAACTCAAAATGCTTCAGAAGGCTTTTTATAGTCTAGGATCAAGGAGGTTTCAGCTTTTAGTGTGGAAAGGGCTAATAATGATCTGCTAATCTATGTGCAGCATTTATATTGTTTTCCTTGTAATTTCTAGCAGTCTATCAAAGCCTCCAAGTAAGGGTTTGCATATTGGGAATCAGATGTGGCTACAGGTCCAGTGCATATAACACAACATTGGCTTATGTGATGTTCAGGAGGATGTGGAATGCTTTTAGGACTGTCTAAAGGTTAAAGACTTTAAATGCTGCTACTCTCTTCAGTCACACTCTGGGAACAGGGGGTAGACAGAGAGCAGAACAGAAGCACCTGGAGTGTATTTGCTCTAAAATAAGTCTCCAGCAAGCAGCTAAATAGACACCAGAACTACAGAATTTTTCACTTTTCCTAAACTTTTAACTAAACTTCCAAAACAGCCAAGATGACAGAATTCAGAGAGCTTCGAAATGTATTTTTTAAAATTTGTGCTTATCAGAATAATAAAAGTTTCTGGTTCTTACACTTAAAATTTTTGATGCATTTTAGTCCAATAGACACTCTTTATATCCTTAAATATGCAACTTCCTCTAAAGTAGGTCAAGTTTTGACCCAAATGAAACCGACATTTTTCCTGTTTATTTCTGTGTTACAGGCCTCTGCCTCCAGTTTTAAGTTTTAACAGTAACCCTCAAAGCTTTTAATTTTCTGAAGAATTTCTGCTGGTAGATTATAAGCACTCAAACATCTGAAGGAAAATATAGAGGAAAAATCTATGAGAAGTGGGAAACAGACAGTTATTTGGTTTGTGAAGCAGCGAGATACATAGGACCCAGCACCCTAAGTTTTCATTGTTAGTTTTTCATCCCACACAGAGCAAGAATTCATGTTTTTGTAATGTAAATTCTGAAGGTAGAGGCCTAATGTATTTACCTTTCTGTTGTTTCTATCTAGTGGTTTTTGTGGTTGATCACTTCAAATTAATCTTGGCAGCCATTTTGTAATACATGCTGAAAATACTTGCTATTTCCTTGTGGCACTTCGATGAGATTTAGATATCCACACAAAATGATAACATGAAAAAAAAAAATCCTCCGATATGTTCGACAGCCTTCATTGCTATATAAATGATTGCAAACTTAATATAGGTATGCATTTGTAAGTAAATACCATTGAGTGTACTTAAAGACCCTAGTATCTTTCAAACAATTTTGAATCTGGGTTAGAGGTATAAAAGATCTATGAATTTTCATGAAAGCAGGTTACCAGGCAGAAAACAGAGAGGCTTTAATAATTCCCCTCCTACAGAAAAAGAAAATGTAATCTGTAAAGTTCCTAGACATTAAAAAAGTCACATTGGAAGGGGAAATGAGGGACAGAGTTGAGGAGGGAGGGAGAAAAGTAGGAAGAGAATGAAAAAGTAAGAGAGGCTTTGAACATCTTGTTTTCTTGAGAATTAACTTATTAGGCAACAAAAAATCCAGTTATTTTGACTGAGGACTGGATTCTCCACTGTTTAAAAAGGCATGAATATTCTTTTTTTAGACCATGAAGTGGGATATGCTCTCTCTGTATGGCTTGTCTGGTTTCTCATGATGCTTGAGCTCACGTTTATTTTAATTCATTTTAAATGTCTATCAATCATGAAACACAAATTCACTGGAAACATTGAGACAGATATATGAATTTCTAATGCTTTTCACACTTGTCAAGTCATTCCATCTTAACCTGGCTTGTCAATTATTTACTTTCAGATTTTACAGCCATATTTAGAGACAGATTGTAGAACTCATCAAGTGAAATGTGGCCTGTGCTTAGGTCTATTGGAGATTACCGCTGACTTCAAAGCAGGAATTTGCCCATATTGTTCCCATTCACATTCTGGAATGTCATGTTTACTGGATGAAATACCATGTGTATTGGCTTTGATTCTCTATTCAAATCACAAATGGTAGGACATGTTCTGTTAGCAAAAGAATTCCTATCCAAGTAAGGCCAGATAACCTGCTGTGGCTGTTGAACTATTAGAAGAGAGAACACAAAACTTTTATATTAGAAAAAAATTAAGCCACATGAACTATCATATTTTTTAATCAAAACAATAATTTGTTTTACTGGGCAAGCTGCTTTTGAATTTTTTTTACTGTAGGCCACACAGGCAAGAAGACACCTGAATAATTTCATGTTTTGTGATATATCAGGTTGTCATGGTGAAAGTCCTTTTCTTCAATCAAGTAATTAAATGCTAGCTAAGAATTTTATGAATATTGATGTGATTTACAGTGGGATACAGGGACTCTCTAGTGCCGCAATAAACCTGGGACCAATTTCTTTTTGGCTTGACAGAGCAGTGTGGCAGTGGTAGACAACCACCTCCTACAAAACAGAATTTAAGCTTAGGTCTACGCTCATGTCCCAGCTGAAAAAAGGACCAGAAGCCCAGAGACCAAAGGAATAAAATTTCCAAGAAAAATCCCTGGAGACAGAAGCAAACCATGCTGTCATTGCTGAATTGAGAACAAATGAGCATAAAATGATACTCCCGAAAGAGTATTTGAAATTTCCTCCGATGTCCCACTTCCTGGCTTCTGTGGAATTTGAGGAAGAAAAGACAGTTTAAAGATTTGATTGTCCTAAAATGTGTTTTCTATTAAATGCCTTCCAAAATGGTTTATGACACATATTGTTTGAGGCACTAAAAAAATGTTGATGCCACATAGTGGGAAATATGGGAAATTTCATCACATAAATAATGAGTCAGGGTAAGGGCAAGAAAGACGTGAGTCATGGTCACTTAAGTGATGATCTATTCCATTTGAAGCAATAGAAAAGTCCCCTGAATACCTCTGAGCACTAGAAAAGGAGAAACATTGAATCACAGACTTGATTTATCACTAAAAGTTAAACCTTTTGTATTCATGTATAAAACACCTTCTGTGTTAGGATAATTAATTATCATTAAGAAATCGAGAGAAAAAAGTGTTATCATGACAGGTTCTGTTAATAAAAGGAAGAATATGGGCTCAGTTTGCTACAAGAAGACGAGCCATTCACTTGGCATTGTGCTAGATTGTTTCTGTGGTAAGGAAGAGGCCAACTAGTTATCCTCCTTTTTGTCACCCAGCATGTTTTGGTGCAAAAGGAATTATCTTCAAAATAAAGGAATTATTGTCAAAAGTACATGTTAGGTAACAGTCTGGTTCACAGCAATCTTTAGTAGAAACAGGAGTTTAATGGAACAAGCAGTTTTTGTCACATTTTAAAAGTGTTTGCTACTTGAATAGGAAATACCACTGTGCTTAAGAGTAAATAAAGTATTATTTTGAAGGCCGAGTTTGCAGGACCTTGAAGCAAAGAAGCACGAGCAGCTTGGGCTTGGTACTGAAACTCGTCAGGGTCCAAGGATGTTCTAAAATGCAGCTGTTGTGGCACAGGCACAGAACTGCTGCAAGAAACTGGTCGGTTTAGAGACCCTGCTTCACCTTCCCACCTGTGCAGCACCTTTATTTCTGCCTCCTGCCTTCTCCTCTGCATACACTAAAGAGAGCAGGCAACAAGTAGCACACACGGCCAGGTGCTTAAGGTTTTGGGTTTATCAGTTATAATACCAGAATAATTCCATGGAGATCAGAGATAATCTCTGGTATTACTCTCACTGTGAGTAGGTAGACACACAGAGCTGTTAAATAATAGGCTGTATAAGCATTATACACTGATGATTAAATGTAAAAATGCCTTACCCTTGATATACAGGATACGCCCCACAGCATATAAGACATTTCATAGACAACAAAACACTGTATTGCATGTAGTTGTTTAATATTTAGGGAAAAAAGAAAACAACAGGAAAAAGTGCACTCTACTCTGAGTTGGATAAACACTAATAGTTTTCCTGATTTTTTTTTCTTATACCTGTGCAATAAATTCCAATTTGTATTTGGCACCTTCTTCCCATCTCTCCACATAGCAACCTCATTGACAGAATTCATCCAGAAGAAAGAAATTCTAATCTGAAATTAATAATTTTGTTTGATTCTCTATGTACCCTGTTTAACATCTCATTCTTTAAACACATTCAATAGTAAAAAAATCGAAATTGTATGTAAACTCTTTCTGTAGTGGCAGACGTAATTTAGAGCTGCTAACAGGTCTAGGTTCTGATGGTTTTAGTCAGTAAAAATGAAATAAATTTCAAGTGAAGTTGTAGCTTAAAGAACTGAGAAGTGGAAACTACCAGTTAAACACAAAGCTTTTGCACTAAGTGCTGGCATATCTTATGTTCAACTCCTTCTTCTTTCCTGTTGCACAAAGTATAATGCCATGAGAGGAAAATGAAAGAGGAATGATGTTTTGGCAAGGTAAAATTGCAGCGCTCGTAACTACAGATGAGCTTTAATTCATTTCTTAAAAATGTGTCTTTTTAAAGGACACCTACTTCTTGTTTAATAATTCCAGGAGCAGACATATATACCCCCAAAATAGGGATTAGTATACTATAGTATACTATAGTATACTGTAGTATGCTATATAGTATGTGAATATGATTCCTTCCTTGTTAAACACATTTTCCAAAAGAGATTTTATTGTAAAATGTTCTACTGTATGCTCTGAAAAAATACTACTGTCTATTAAACTACATGTTTAATAAATACACTTCCCCTTTGGGCCATACAAGTCAAATTCTTAGGAGTCAGATGCACTGTCCTCCAAATTTGTCTTTGAAAAATGTTCCCTCTCCATTCTTGCCGCACGATGGTCTATTAAGTATTAATCAGGAATTGTATAAATGTATCAGTTTTAGGGCAAACTTTGTCGTCATTCTGAAAAAGGAATTGTGTCAGATACATGAATTTACTTAGGAATATAACTGCCCTTGGAAACAGTCGGAGTAAATGATGTAATAACTTTTTGATACCTTTGGTACCTTTACCTGTTAAGGTATACTTATATGTTATACTTACCTTAGTGACATTGTTGATCTTGGTTGACTGTTGATTTGTTTTGATGAAAAAGACACTGCAGCAGATGGGAATGCTCTTGACACAGTAAGGAATCTTCTGCCTTTTGTAAGAAGATGTTTACATGGTCTTTGATATATAGTGACAATCAATACTGCAAATAGCAGTGGAAATGGCAGGATACAGGACTTCCTGAGCTGGTAAACTAGCAGGGCTTTGTAGGCAAGCGTGGCAAACATTCCGGTTGTTTTCTCTTCTGCTTTTGAGAATTGAAAAAATCAATTTTCGAGTTTGAGGTCTCAAATTGTTACATTATTTTTGCAATTTCTTTTCTGAGGGAAGGATAATCAAGCTTGTTTGTAGCATCATGATGAAAACTTCAGAGAAACTAAGCACGTAAAAAGTCAGGCAACCCTCGGAAATGTTTTTTACCTAAAACTTTTCTACTGAAACAGAAGAATCAGTAAGCCCCATAACTGAAATAACTTCTTGCCCTCTAGAGAGAGGGTGATTCCTACAGGTCAAAACAGGGGTTACTGGTAGGTCAGCTGAGATAGCCATTACTGCAGTTATCTGCACAGTGTTTAGGCTTTAAGTAAACCAGAGATGTTATAATGTGCAACTGCTGGTTCTTGGTTGGCTTTCCTAAGGTCATTAAGAAAAAGACAGCTTATTCAGCCTGAAATCATTAAGGAAAAACACTAAACCCTGTCTCTAAACAGAAGTTGTATCAGGTTAAATAAAACTAGTCTTGGTATTCTAGTTAGAATATGAAAAACCTGTTTAGACACTATTACAGAGCCATCATTTAACTGCTTTCTTGACCCAGTAACTGCTTTCTTGACTGCTTTCTTGACTGTTATTTTTTATTTCTATCATATTCCACTTGATATTTTCATTATCATAGTATATTCAAGCCAGTGTTACTTTTCAGGTGTGAAATTAATTTGTGGAAAGCACAAATGTTTGTGTTATGAAAATAAATGGCCACTAAAATCAAAGTAAGATTGATTGACTAGAACTTCTATATTTGTTGGACAATCTAATGTGAATGCTTCTAAAACCCAAACATAACACTTTACCTTTTTTGTATTAAAAAAATTAAAATATATTGATTCAACTAATATTTTGGCACACCTTTCTTCAGTAAAACTATTTGCATATTGTGCTCTAAAGGGAACTGAAAGTTGGAGAAAAGAGTGGATTTTTTTTTGTTTTGTTTTCATGCTCAACTCTGAGAAGTAGGCAATGAAATTATTTATTATATGTAACAGCTATAGTTGTGAAGTGTCTTCTAGAAATAATCTCTTGCAAATTTTGAGAACTCAGTGCATTATTTTTTTATGTGAAATGTGTTCACACCCTGACTTCAGACAAGATGGATACACCACACTGCCTTCTGAAATTCATGAATGAAACCACAATTATGCTCCTACCAGGAGCTGCAGAATACCCTAAACTGTGTCTGACCTGGACATTTGGAGAAACATAGCTCCAGGAGAAATGAAAGCATGCCCCAGCATGTAAGTAAATATTCAGCCTGGAAGAGGAATGTGGATCTCTGTGTTTGTTCTGAAGTTTAGCTTACCTCAGTGCTCAATACATTCCTAACCCAGACAGGTCTACGCTCCTGTTACACGTATTTTGGCTTTTCTATTTTGAGGATTTGATTTTCTATTTTATTTAGCAGCTGTCACCTTCAATTCTCTTGAGCTAATTGCTTGTTTATTATACATCACAGAAACTGTTACAAAGAAAATACAAATTCACAAGCTCCAAGAATCAATAATACTATCAGGACCCTTGAAACACCCCTTTGGTTCCCTGCTATTTAGGGTTAAACCGCAGAACTGGCTGTATCTTTTTAAAGGAACTTGCTGTTCCTTGATGGGGAATGTCTTTCTGACTGTTAACTTGCCCTCTCTTAATCAGATAAACTGGTCTGAAACTCAAGCCTATCTATCTTTCTTGTGGATTAGATCATGATTTTCTTTGGTGTGATCAGTCAAAGATGTGTAGAAAGGTGAATAGATATGCCTACGTAGCACTCTCTAGGGCCACACGGGGAAATCCACAGGCAAGCTCTGGTTTGTCTCTGTTATATGTATCTGAATGTCATTTAAAAAGAATTTTACCAAGGATATTTCATCAGTTCAGTTATGATCCAGTTTTTTTCCATCCGTATCATGATAATATTTGGATTACCTCGTTATATTCATGAACAAATATAAAAATTGGACATGAATTTTCATGGGACTAAGGACTCATTTTACTCCACAAACAATGAATGTTGGTTTGAGTTGATGAAGGATCCAACTCAACAGAGAAACAGAACTCTGAATGCGAGCATATGGCCAAGAGGTCACCTCACCTGTGAAACTGTATTGTAGCGTGAAACATCACAGAAGTATTCTTTCTCTTGAGATCTGGTTCACTGTATGCATGGACTAAGGCTAATGTATTCCTAAGTATCTTTCAATGAACATCCAGCGTATTAGGGAATTTTAAAACATCTTATCAACTTCACTGATCAAAAATCAAACAAATCAAATAACAACCCCCTTCTTCTTAATGTTGCCATCGGTAATAACTGACAAAAACCTTAAAGCTGTTATTAGTTATCAGAAAGGTACACATACTGCTTAAATTTTTGTTACTATACAGTTTTTAAACTGTTGTATCTGCACCACAAGTGTTCATGAAGTTAATCAGGAAAAATAAGCTTACATCTGTCAGCTTATATTTTTCTTCTAGGATTTCAGTACAAAAGGAAGAGTGTTACACTTCTGCTTTCCTGCTCCCTGCTTCTACAAAGTGGAACCAATGCATATTAAAATGAATATGTTAGGACTATTAAGTCTGATGTGACAAAGTACCCTGGGTACATGTATCAAATTACCGGAACAGAAGAGTGTGCAGCAGTCTCATTTGGGTATCCGAACACCCAGTCACATAGAGTTAGAGGACATAAGTATTTATTTTCCTTAACCTACATAATTCATTTCCTCTCCCTTTAAAACTGGGCTATTTTGTTCCTCAGACTCATAAGATATTGTGTAATGAAAATTGGAAACATCAGGAAAAAATTTTGCATCTCTCAGATAAGGTATGCTATACATTTCCAAACTGGCATTGAATAAATTATTAGTAAAGGCACTATAGTATTTCTTTCAAAAATTAAGAACCAGTAATATATTCACAAGAGAAGTATAAATTTCATGAATGTACTTTGATGATGTTGCTTTAATAGATCATTTTTCTGGAGTTATAAAAAGCCCCCGAACAGGCTTTGGTTTAACTTATCTCTAGTAAAATGCTCTGAAATCAGTAGTTTGTTTATGGACATAGGGCCAGATTCCATCTTGATACAAACCCTGTACAAATATTTCGAAGTCATTGAGACTGTTCGCATGCGAGTTAAAACTATATGTAGTTTTTTGCAGAGTTATCAGTGGTGAGAACTAGGTACTGCTCATGAACTGTGGAAATGCTACACCTGGAGGACATACAGAAAACTGCAATGCTTTTTAATGAAGTATCTGACGCCTTGTGGAAAATATCTCAGTAAATTCTAGAACTTCTCTTGAGTTAATGATATCTTTGTAATTAAACTCTTCATTTATGTATATATTTTTTAACCTGTTTATTTAATAAAAATATTGACTGCAACCATGAAACTCTTCTCCAAAAGAAAAAACTTTTGAGAATTCTGCTCAGCCTCTGGTGAAAGGAAACTGGGTGAAACTCATGTTATGAGACAGAGACACTACAAATGATGCTTGATTGAAGAGAAAAAATGTATATGTCTATTTTATTGTAGTGTTAAACACAGTATTTACTAAGTTTAAACATTTTCCATTTTTAAAACTGAATGGCATGTCCCTGATTTAATGCTACTTGCTGTCCTTCAGCAACTATCGAATAAAATGATGTATCTCACAACTCCTCAGTGTAAGTTTTCTCAACCTAAGTAGCAGGCATAGAAAGATGTGATGAGATCACATCACAGTGCAGAATTAGAAAAAAATAATAATGAGAACTTGTTCTATTACACTGTAAAAATTGACTTCAGCACTAGACAGCTGAATGACACACATGGTCAGTACTGACTCCCCCATGGTTTGGCTGTAGAGGCAATCCCCACACTGAGGACCTAGAGGCAATGTGTGTATCCATGGCCCGGGCTATCCTGCTTCGCTTCTGAGGATTTCATCCTGTGATTTGCAGTTTTGTCTTGAGAAAATTTCCTCTGGCACTTAGATTCAGTGAAGAAACACATCTCCAACATCTCTGCTTTGCCAGCGCCCTGTCTCCAGCACCCCACAGCCCTGCCCTGCCCAGCCATGGCTCCTCATGGGTCGACCCCACCTGTGGACCAACATCCCAGCATGGCCTGGCTGGCCCCACCTGAGATGCCCAATGCCCATGGCTAGGGCTACCCCCAGCTGCCCTGCTCCTGTCTGGGTGTCTGGCCAGGCACTGCCCAGCCAGCAGTACCATGATGGGCCCCAGCTCCCTGTCCCGGAGGCAGCAGCCGTGGGCACTGTGCCCTGGAGCCCCACAGCCATGGGAAGAGGGGCATGGATGAGGCTCGATCGCTTTCCTTCGGGGTTACCAGCACTAGTGCTGGCCTCCAGCTCCCTGACTGGCCTCCTCTGCAGCTGGACAAGTGCAGGGAGCTCCTTTCCGTAGTTTGCAGAACAGCTTCTAATTTGCAGTGATTAGAGAGATGATGGTCATTTAAAGGTGTGAAAATGATATGTGAATAACAGTGTAATAACAGAGTAGCACGAATCATTTTACTAAGAAAGAAAATGAATCTAAACCTTTTGACTTGGTTCATTATGTACAAATGACATTCCTTCTGAAATGGAATAACAGTTCTTACCTGGCTTTTGTTGTATAAGCCCTAGTCATTTCCTGGTGAAATGACAGAGCTGCCCAGGAAATGGAATCATACCAATTAACCTTCATTTTCTTTTTCTGAAAAAGCTCCTATGGATTTTAGTAAGAGAAATAGAGAAACCACTACACACGGTTTAAAAAATTATATGTACAAATTAGCAAGCCAAAGGAAATGAAGGGGAAATTAAATATTACACATAAAACCAGTGTTTTGAACAGAACTAGGCAGAGAACACTAGGAAAAACAACCATAAGGTTTAGGAACAGGGAAAATGCAGAATAAATTTGTTTCAAAGAGACTTATATTTCGTCTCTGATTTTAGGCAATTAACTTTGGAGCTTCTGGCATGTTTATGTTCATGAATGTTTCTCTGGGATAGGAAAACAAAGTTGTAATGTAAAATCCATAGAAATACCATTAGCTGCTAAAAGAAAAGACAGCTTTTCTTTTTATTGTAGCATAAACATTGCAATCTTTTTAGTACTTTTGACCATACAACAATATTCTTTGCCAATGCATTAAAGCTCAGGCTCACAAGGACAGCAGCATTACTTTCCACTGCATTTTATGCAGCATCTAAATCAGAATTCAGAATAAGTTATTTGGACTCTGCTCAGTGATGAACATTGCTTGTGTAGAAGTATATTTGTAACTACTCCCATGATGATGTCTTCATTGTAAGTACTGTTTTATAAACCTCAGCCTGAGAACTAAAACTGTCAGACACCAGAATGATCAGTGCATATCCTGTGCAGTAGGCAATAATACAAACACAGCACCATATGGACTACTATGGAGAAAATTAACTTCATCCTAGCCAGACCCATCACACTCCTCAGCCAAGTCTCATGGAAAAATTCAACCATAGAAGGGTGCAATTTTCTACATAAATATTATCTTTCGTAGTTAAATAGGCACTAGACAACCACTAAATACTTCTCATAGGCATGTTCTTTTCAAAGAGAGGAAGAAGACTTGGATTGTTCATATATCTCTGGAGAATTATTTCAAATCCATGGCTGCTTTTGTATTTGTAGAGTGAAAATTGAGAATGAAAGTAGAATTTGAAGTAACAGGTGATTTTGGCTTAATTAGATACTCTTGTATCTTGACAGATCATAAATTATATGTCAGACCACAATTTTGTTTTATATTTGAGTTTAGTGACAGAACCATTGTTTCAAATGAAGGCAAATCTCCGAGGTACTGGAAAAAGGTTTGTCTGTTACTGTAAGTCTGAAGTATTCTGTAATTTGTTATCCAGAAACTTTTCCAGGTGGATTTTAATACATATTCATGAGTGTGGTGTGGAGATTTTCCCTGCACAAATTATTCTATAAGTATCCACACCTTTATATTCTTGTTAAGAAGCTGTTAGTGGTGAGTTTTAGAGAGGAAAGTGGATTAGATAGTTCCTCTGGTTTGATTTAGTGTGGCCATATCTTTTAAAGGCAGAAATGTGGAGAAGCACCATCAAATGAATTGGAGATTACATTCTGTCTGTCCTGTATGAATCTGTCTGGAGGTTACATACTCTTCTGTCCTGTATGAATCTATTACTATTTATTGTTGTTCAATGAATTGTGAAAACCTGGAGAAGGATAATGGAAAAGTGGGAAAACATACGAGCACATTGACACTACGAAGTGAAGGCACATAAGCAGAAATATACTGCTGAAACGTGGCTAAAAGTGTTTATCCATGTGATAGTAGCATATGTAAAAGTATCCCCAGAAAACAGAGGGAATGAGAAATACTTCTACAAATTGAGGGAAAAATTAGTTTCCAATGGCAATAATAGAGTTGAAATACAGTAGATTGTAAACTGTAATCCTAGAATTAATACATAAACTCTTTAAAGCTGTCTTGCGTTTCCAAAATTATTGCACAAAAAAGAGTAAGAGATCCTAAGCTGAAAAGTCTCCAAATCAGCACAGCTGGTTTCTCTGGTAGACCTTCTGAAGCTGAGAAAAATAAATAAAGCAAGACTTCTTTCTTTATGTTATTACTGCAATAATAAAAGTGATGCTATTTTCTTGAGTGTATGTGTGTGAAGGCAATTTTTACATTTTTGCAAGAAGGATTAACATTTTCTTTATGGCAAGTGTTACATTACATAGGAGAGGTAAGCTGTATGTTTTTCTTTCTACCTTTTGCCTTTAACTCTGCAAGTATTTCTGTGAAAAAACCCCAAACAGTACGGGATGTGTGTGTGCACTTACTGGTGAAGTTGCTGTGAAGCCAAACAGAGCCCAAATATGCTCAGGGATTTAAGAGAACTTCCACCTGAGAGGGCCTCACAGAGATCAAAGAAGGACGGTTAACCACTTAGAAAATACAGGAGCTTAAGCTAAAGCCCTGGCAGTGCAAAACTGTTGAGATGCACAAAATTTGCCTGCCAACATTTGAAACGGAGGCAAATTGCAAGTTGATGGGGTTACAAAAAAACTTATTAACCTCAAAACTCTTTCACTGACAACTGTAAGTCTCCAGTAGATTTACATACATTTCTCTTCAAAGGAAGGGGGTGTAAAACGTTAGAGCTTAGCCAAATGATTAACATTTCACTAGTATTTCCTTTCTTGTAAGCCACTTCTCATAGAAAAGTGATTGGTCATACAAGCTGAAGAAGCAAATAAGGTGAATGTTTAGTCCAGAAGACAGTATGTGAATTAAAATCCCAGTTTGATACTGAAATGAATGAAAGAAGCAAAGTGGTCAGCATGTGTTGTTTCTTCTCTGTATCAAGCATGTGAATGTAGCTCTTCTTACAAAGACTTCCTCCCGTAGGCCAAGCTACAGAGATTGATGCACACAGTTCTGGATATTTTTGAGCTTTTTAGCCTAGAAGAACAAAGTGTGTCACCTGAAGATTGCAAAATGCAGAATGATGTTCATGTGGCTGTGCAAAAGATGAAAGAAATATGCTTTTGCCCATGGGTCTAATCAGAAATATTTTCAAATTACATATTTTGAGATAAAGCTAGGAAATGTGGCTGGGATACAATTAACCAGAAGCCAATCTTTCTCTCCTTTTTACTTCTTTCCTGGGCTGAAATGTGACATTTTTTTCTGTAAAATGAAGTAATACTATTTCCTTATTTTACTATAATTGAAGGCTTCTCAGGATGTAAGAATAATTGAAGTGGTATTTCTGCATTCCAATGTCCCTGTTTTCCCTGGCTTTAATTTTATAGACAAAATCAAAAATATTGGAGGCTAAAATTGTCACTGTCTTTCCAGGGGAGTTATTAACAGGATTATATTCCTATGAGGGTAGATGTTCTAGAAATTAGGGTTTATGTTTTTTTTAATAAATAAAAATAAGTATTTAAAAATATTTTTTCTCAGTAGAAAGAAAAAATAGCTAAAAAAAGATATACTTTGATTAAAAAATATGCATACTTTCTAGTGGAAATTAATATTCTGAAGTACTTAGTCTTGACCTTTAAATATTTGATTACCATCTTGTCCAATGTTGTTCAATGCCATGTTAGGCTACAACGATGAATCACAAAAGACTGTTACTAGGAGATGTGCTTGTAAAGCACAGAAGTTGTGAGATAAAATTATGGTGAATAGAAGTAACAGTAATGCTATTAAAATTTTGTCTGTCTAAATCCTATGTTGAAATGGCTGATAATATAAACACACTTTCAGAGTACTTAAAATCTCCATCACATCAAATAGCGTTTCAGTGTGAAGGGTGAAACAATACTCACAGGCCATAATGGAAATGTGTTTAGGTGGTGTGTGTAATGGAGCAAATTTTATGGCTGACTTGCTTCCTGACTCATGGCGTATTGTCTGTTGTAAAGAGAATGCATTTAATCTGTTTGCATTTCTTTCTACCTATTTGCTTTTTAAAAGAAATACAAACCTGTGTCATGCAGATGCATAGATTATCACAGAAGTAACTTTTTCAGCATATTTGGCTAGTGCAGAGAAAAAGGTAAATAGCTGAATGTTTGCAGAGACATCACTGTCCCTTAATTGCTCCTAAATGCCAAAATTGGGATGACTTGCAGCCGCTAGTGGAAAAAAATAAATTCATGTGGGAAATCAGTAAGCTTAAAAAGAATGTTGGTAAAATCAGAAAATTAGTCTAGTAGATACCCCAGTTCTGGTCCTTTTGCCATAGATTGCTCTTGAGCAGTACTAATTGTCCTTGGAAGACTGTGTTTCATCAATATTTTAGTGGCAAATATGGGCAGATGCTTGCAAAAAACTAATTCAACTACAGATTTGGTATAAGTTACATATTTCTCATCTCATTCATGTTGGACTTGATTTTACATTGAAAGTTGATATTTGTGTCTATTTGGACAAAGTTAGTCACTTTTTGATAATTCAAACCTTTGTGGAGCAAGTGCCAAACTATTTTGGTGCTGTTCATGCAAACAGCATTTTCTCTGATTACAAACTAAATTGAAAGCAATGTCCCAATTCTCCCTCCAAAATATTAAAGAAATAACTAATAAATAATACACAGTGCAGAAAAATAACTTCAGCATATCAAGATATAAAAAGTAAGATGATAATTTGTTTGGAAATGTGTCTCTGTTTTAGAAGTGTGAAGTGTTGTATCTCTTTTGGAGAATTCAAACGTTGAAAGGGGAGATGAAAAATGTTAATGAAAAATAAAGATATACCCATCATCAGTCTCTATAATAATAAACTGTGGTAATTTCCTGAACTTTACAGAAGCTACTTTTCTGTGTATATTTAGCACTTACTAAATTTCTTGGAATAATTAATGGGTTAGATGGACAGAGCTTTCTTTCAAACATCATAGTTAACAGTGCTGTACTTATTCAAAGATGTTACAAGCACCCTAGGAAATAACAAGAGTAACACTTGTACCCATCACCAGTTTAAGTACAAACAATTTGAAGAACATTTTTTCATATTACCTTGCAATTTTTTTCTGAAATTCATTATCTGAGCAAGTATAGAAAGATAATAAATTTTTTATTTGCATTTCCTTACAAACTGAGAATGTAAGTTCATGGTACCAGTAATTTTTCACTAAAACCACTCTGAAGTGTCTTCAAATGTCAGTTAATTAAATAACTTGCTGTTCTTCCAAACAGGAGTCTTTTTCTTATTGCTAGTTACGCATTCACACCTCACTCTTTACAGCAGTTTCAAAAGGGCATATCTTTGGTGTTTGCTGTCTGTTTCAATAGAAATCAATTTATTGGAATCATGTTCACAGGATGAATTAGTTTAGCTTGTTAACAGAAAGCCAATTTTGTTATTTGTTCCAGCTGTCGATTTATCAGTTTATGAAATTTATCAATTGATTTCTATCAAATCAGTCATTTGAGCTGAGACATCCTGAAGTCACACAGTGACTAATGCAAAGGGATGGGCTGGAGCACACAAGTGGAGACAGAAATTTGGAGTAGCAATGCCCCTCTTGGTGGCCTTGAGATTGGATTTCACCTAGTCTGCATCTGCCCTCTCTGACAGCCAAAACTGCAAGGAGAAAGATTGCTTCTCTCATACCTCACATCACAGACTTGCCGCTCCTAATCAGAAGAAGACAAATTCATTTCTGTACATTTCATTCACTAGATCTGGAGAGTGTGCCAGATATGACAGTCTACCTAGCCTGCTTTTCACCCTGTAGATATGTAACAGTCAAACGCCAAGAGGAAAGGCTCCATTAGGACCTCTTTCATCCATTCAGATGGTGGGTTACAAAAGAGACACGATCAGGAAGGATTACTGAAAGCCTATATTTACTGGAAGTTCCCTCCTAAATTCTATTAGCAGATGATTAGCTTTTTGTACAGCTGAAGGAGAATTTTTCTTCCACCTCCCACTCTCATTTATGGCTGTGGCTGATCTTGCCAGCTTTGTATCTCCAATATTTTAATGAATTTTACAAAAGTCATGATCTGAAATATGTAATGTGGCAATGCATAAGAAGGGTTAATTAGTGTTAGTATTAAATGAATTAAAAGATAAATCCCCTAATTGATATAGAAAACCTTCTGAGCATCTGTAGGCCAAACATTAAAAGCAAGTAAATCCAGCAATAAGCAGTTTGCAAACTGGGACAAAACAACAGCAGCCAAGGAGGAAAAATATGTTGCAGTTTGCACGGGTAATCAGTTTTTTGGAAAACAACAGGAAGAGGATGGGAAATAGATATCCTTCAAGCAAAACCACTGTACCTCTAATTACATGAGGGGTAACACAGGAAGGTCCTTCACTGAGACTGTTATTGAAATGTACCACAAAGGACTCCGTAGCCAAGTTTGAGTAATTACTGCTTTCATAAGGACTTTAATTAATATAACAGGTGCAGAAGTCATTTATCACTTTACAGAACTGTGAAAGTTTTATAAATTGTATCTATATTTGCTGGTAAATAAAGCTAATTATCATAAATTCAGAAAGCATCTTTCAAAAGTGCATTCATGATAACCACATTTTGTAGCCTCTCTGGCTTGTCAGGATAAACATAACCAAATACTAAATATTGCTTGCAGCAAGCTCTAGACTTAACTACCTAATGACCTGTATCTACCTTCTGTTTTTCTGAAGTCGAGATGAGTACACTGCTCTACTCAGCTAATAGCATTACACACCATGCATTGTACCATCCTCTGCTACAAAATAGGCAAAGCAGTGATGAGCTAGACCTTATGTTCAGCCTGCAGCTAAGAAATGCATGTAATAACCTTTAAGAATGCCTCACCACATTCTCCTGGCACAGAAAGTGGTTAATATTATATTCAGAATATATCGCATTAAACATTATTTATTTCATTCTATTTAGTACTTAGGAACCCAGCTGATAGTTTATATTTAACTAGAACTTACATCACAAGTGCTTTTGCATGCTGTGCCCTTTAATTCAGAGCATACACACCTGTATGGGTGGAGCTCAGAAAGGTGTAAATTAGATGAAGAGCTTTATGCTGTGTGTACCACTCATTTGTATGCTTTGTGTTCCTTCTGATTTCTTTCTGCAGTGTGGGAGATGTCCCTAGGCTTTTGAGAGCTGTGTTTCAGGTTGATACAGAAATCCCGAGGCAGTGCTTGTCTAATGAGTCCTGCGGTCAGGTAAGACTTTGAGATGGGTGTGCATAGAGCTTTGCTTTATGGTGAATTCCCAATTTTAAAAGCCTCTGAGTTTTTTCAAAAGGGCCAGTTTTAATTAAAATGACAGTAACTGAGTCTTTCAGCAGAAAGGGACACCCAGATAGACCAGAAATAAGGTGTCTTATGCTTAACTCTCTTCCTGATAACTGTATTTTTGACAGGTAAGGGGTTTCTGCTTCAGTCAGTTCTGTGACATTTATAGTTTCATCAAATGATGTGCAACACCTTTTGCTGCCCAGCAAGTACAATTGATCTAGCAAGGCCTATTTGTTGTCTGCTTCTCTCATACTTTGTATTAACAAGCAGCAAAGCAGAAACAGTTCTAGAAGGAAAACCAATTGTTTCTGAGCACCTGCAACTCATGTTGTGCATGTTTTGGATGTTTTGTTTCAGGCTAGGTCTAGTCTAGTCCCCATATCTCTGTGCCAGTTAGTGGTTGGAGCACCCTGACCCAAGTTTATGTTGGCATTAGCAAGATGCACATATCCTAGTTCACCTAAAGGGATCCACTTTTTGTGGTCTGAGACAGCTGAGGTGCAAATAAAAGCATACTAATGAGGAAAATTAGGAGATTTGCCATTGAAAGGGCATTCATAATGAAAGCCATATGCAAATATGCCAATGCAGACTCACTGTCAATGAGTTACAGATTCTCATCTCCTTGAGCTCTCATCTATTCACTTATTATACCCGTGGCTTGATGTTTCCTCTCCCTTGAGAATGAAGACAGTTGTTCCTCAGAGTAGAGCAATCTTTGTCTCTTTCTAGAGGGTTCTGCCTGCCTTGTGAAATCTTGTACAGAGAGAAACATATATCTGAGAATATATATATATAATTAATAAGAGAATGTGTTTCACAGGGAGTTACTTCCACAGCCCATGTAAATTAAAGGTGATGAGGCAGCCCCTTCTTGTAACGGGATAGATCAAAAGAGTACATGAAATAGGCAACAGTAATTGTGAAGCCCTTTCCTGCAGCAGTTAAAGGGGATCAAGCCAAGGGAAATGGGCAGGGTTGGGATTTCTCATTAGGCACTAGAATAAAGAAAAGCAGATGAGTAGTGTTTTGGCGATGTCTGGAAATTACCTGGATATTTTTGTTGAAATACACAAAGCAAAATAAAACCATTCAATTTACCGTTATGTTTGTAAAAGGACTAGATATGGCTTACACATTTAATGCCATTTAAAAATATTTTGAAATCTTTATTGTTTATTTCAAGATCTTAAATATGAAGCTGCAATTTTTCTTCACCTGAGCAAGGAAAGTTTCATTCAGTGAAAAATCTTCCATAAGGGAAAGAAAAAAAACCAGCCTCAAGCCAGTCTGGAGAGAAGCTCATTGTATTGCCTTGTACATTTTATTCTGGGCACCTGAGCAGGGAACAATGCACCACTTTTCAGTAGAACAAAAGATTCCTTCATTGCCCAAATGCTGGGAAAGATGACAGCTGCAAAATCGGAGCCTCAGAGGACAGGTAGCTTGCATGAGTCCTAATAGGAAATGGACTATTCATGCAGACTTTAATGTCTAACCCTATGTACTTCAAACTGAAGTAAGATTAGCCTCCTTTAAAAACATGTACATGTTTAATGGTAATCCTAGATGATTTTGGTTGTGAGAAATCTGATACAAATGCAGAGAAAACATTGTGGTGTACACTGATGTATATGAGAAATTTTTAAGTTCTAATATCCTAAAAGTATAAATTATAATTCCCTTTATATGTGAACTTGTGCTTTTTCAACTCAGACTATCTCAAGTAAATTCTATGAAACAAAGGATATTAACAATATGCCAGTACAACTTAATTCCATAGTTGTAGACCTTATATAATTTAAAAATAAGACTTTGGATAAATGTTACTTATTTACTCTCATACTAAATAGAAGCCCATAGTTTTTTTTTTTTAATCAGAAATATATGATTGAGCTGTAGCTCTGTTTCAGGCCTCTTCACTGTTGCAGTGGAAGATGACATAAAGGGATGGTGAATGCCATCTAGACATTAAATTGCAAATACTAGGAGCGTTCAAAGGTGAGGGTCTGACATTTGCACTTAGGTGTAGTCAGGTTTGCCATTGTTTTACTTTTCCCTTGTCCATGAGACATACAAACATGGTAACTGTAATGGTTGTGAGAAAAATAGTGAGGGTTATTCCTGCTCAGTTTTATAATTTTTTTTTCCCCCAGTAGTTTACTTTCTGTAATTTGAAGCTGAAGTTTGAACCTGTTGGAACGTTTTCAGGAAAATGCAAGCAACTGATTATGCCAGATTCTGTAAATTCTTAACAATTTCTGTTAAGGTAGTGATTTTATGTTAGATTTACACAGATTTAACTACAAATAGGTTCTGCTTTCTCATTAAAAGCTCTATTCTTTACTGTTAATCTCTTTACTAAAGAGATTTAGAAATTGGGTCCACAAATTTGCATTCCTCTTTTTCATGTTTTCTAAGGTGTACATGCAGAGATTTTTGTGATAGGTGACTACAGTGTTCACAATATCTCTGCCAAACAATTCAAAAGAAGTTGAGATGAACTGATTTAGTCACCTTCTCGGTTTCTGCCTGTTGATGTGGGCATATTTTAAAATACACTGTTTCACTTTAGTCTGCAATTGCTGCAAAGGGAGTTGCATTCATGTGTATAAAACAGGTGGAAAATGAGAGACCTATCAGTTTTGCAGCTGTCGTCATGGAGCTGAGCTTCCTGTGTATGAGCAGTGTCCCAACACCTTATGAAAAGGGATTAAACCACAGGTGAAAGAGGGAATGGACAGAGAAGAAATATTTCAGCAGTCCCAAAGACAGGTAAAAGTAAATCTCTACGATAGATATGAATTGCGGAAGTGTTTTTCAAATGGAAAATATCTAAACACGCTCTGTTCCCACTTCCTCTCACTGTACTGTAATTTCTGATGGAGCAAAGGCGTAGACTGATGTAGAAAGAGTAATAGTGGGTGAACAGATGAAGCAGTATGATGGTAGGAAACATCAGACCGGAGGCTTTTTTGTGGGGAGTAAGGGTTGTAATGAAATAAAATGAATGTGGGATAGTGGTAAACAGAGTAGGGCAAGCAAGGATGAAAAAGTGTGGAGTGAGGTTGAAAAGAAGAGGCTGTTAAAGGCAGAAAGGCCAAACAGTTCGGTTCAAAATGCAGATAGTGCTCTGACTGTCATGTAGTCTCAGTTAAACTGTTCCTGTTCACGCTGTTACTCTATTAAACAGACAGTCTCAATGGTCTGACATGTTTTTTGTTTTTACTCTATGCTGTTTTCTCAGTTATGAGTGACAGAGGAGCTTTATCCGCAGACACGTCAGCTTAAAAGTGGCAAGGTATTGACAGGCAGCTCTTTGTGGGTGGTCCCTTTGCTTTGTCATTCAGTTGGCATTTGATCTGACAAGGCATGATGCAAGAGCTGTCTATTTTGTAGGATGTGAAGGTGTTGGTAGACCTGTACTTTAAAGGGCATTGCTATCAAAGTCAGTATGCTGTTAGTAGAAGCGTAGGAAGTTCATAGTAATGGCCAGATGGTTTTGCACGGTCACTGAATTACAGCATTTACAAAGTACTTGAAAGTTGTGTCTGTGGTTTCTATAAAAATAGGGGAAGGAGCAAAAGCTGACTGACTTTCTTCTAGATGCGTTTTCATAGCAACATTATTCTGTGGTACAATGGTTCTTCAGACTTTAACCTTTTTTTCTTTAATTCCTTAACTATCTCATTAGAAGCTGTAAGTCTTGTTCTGAGCTAAAAATTATCATTGTCTTCTATTTTTAGACCCAGACAAGAAATACAGTTGGGGTCTAGTGAAAGAGAAATAATGTACTTGCATAAAACTTAAGGCTTCATAGAACTGGTCTGTGGTAACTTCTTCTTTTATGTGCAAAACTCATAACTTCATGAAAAATGACACCATAAAATAGCTATGAGAAAAATGCAATATTGCATGAAAGTACAAGGGAGAAGGAGTCTGAAGAGAGAGGCCTTTTAAGGTAATTTCAGCAATTTCCTAATTATGCTAATTAGCAATAAAGCTTTAAATCTTCTATCGCTGGTTACCAGCAATGTTTCATACGCAGGGACAAAAAGGACTAGAAACTCATTGGTACTTCCTTTGTGACCTATGTTTGTAGCTTTAACATATCTACTGGAAGGTGTGAAAAATGCCTGCCCCTACATCTTCTATTAATAATAAGTGAATAGCATGAGAAGGCATCCTCTTGACAGTTGGCTGTGTGGTAAATGCTGTAGGTGACGGACCTTTTAAGGAAGAAAGTCAAAGACCATTCTTGGTCTCTAATGGCATATAATAGTAAATAAGTTTTTGACTTAAGGAGGTAGATACAGAAGGCCAAAGCATCTATCTTCTTGAATAAAAGATCTTATTTTATCCACTTTCCTTTTCCTTCAAGATTTTGGGTCACTTTGGATGCTAATCCTTTGATTCCAAATTTTAGGTCAAACCAGATACCAGACAATATTTAATATTCCACCATTAAAAAGAAAAGAAACCAAACCCCAAACAAACCAACAAACCCCTCAGCATTATCTTTGTTCTAATATTTAGCATTGATAGAGAATCATAGAATGGCCTGGGTTGGAAGAGGCCTTAAAGATCATCTGATGCCAGCCCTCTGCTGTGAGCAGGGACACCTTTCACTAGACCAGGTCACTCAGAGCTCCTTCCAACGTGGATATAGCCTGTCTTAATAAATTTCCCCAATTTTTTCCTACACTGAAGCTTGAAATGATCCTATTCAACTTCAGAGTGCGTCTCTGAAACCTCCATTGGAGTATACCCTAATGTCTTGGGAACTTTAATATCCAATAGAGTAGGTAGATCATGCTTGTCTTGACAATAGGAGTGAGAGCAATTGAAGGCTACTGTCATGTCCTGTGAGTCAGTGGCTTTATCACCGTTGCTCATGCCGCTTCACTGGGGCAAGGAGGAGCCTTGCTGTCTCAGGAGAAGGCTAAATCATCCCTCTGGGAACCCTGGGGGATAGAAGTAGGAATGCCTGTCAGGGCAGGGTTGGAGCCAGTTGCTTAGGGAATTGTGATCATCCTATATTTTCAAATCTGTGCAGTATCGATTCTTGTCATCCTTGTCATGATAAATGTATTTCACATAGTCTAATTTACTTTTTACCAGAAGTCCATCAACTATTTCTGTTAAAGGCTTCTTAAAAAATTACTTCTTTACAGTAGCCCTTTCAGAACAGGAATAAAAAGTCTACTAAGAAAACATGACTTTGTGGTAACCTTTCCAAGAGGCAGAATGAACCTTCTTCCTTCAGTCACAGATTCTTCTGTATTTCCATAACATGTAATTATTTCATTGAAGAAATAAGAACACTGGTTCTGCATGATGTTCAATTCCCCGCTTAAGTATGTGATCATCATCACATAGAGCTTTTCTCTTGAGGCTTATACAGTCAGGAATGTAAGGATTACACAGAGTGTATCATGTACATTGTACTACTTCCTGACAGTCTAAAATATCACAGAGCACAATAGCAGTGCCTCTCTTGGAATGACTGCTGACTTTCTTTTGTCAGACCCATGAAGATAAATCACATAAGCTTCTTAAAGCTGGAATAATAATCTTTGGTGATTAAAACAGCTGATGAAAGCTTTAGGAGTTGGCTTGTTGCCACATGCTGATTTCCTGTCATGCCAGGTAATGTTGTTTGACCAGTTACTGGCAAAGTTTCCTTCTCAGGACCTTGCTTTTATTTGATTTTTTTTTTTTTAAATAACAAGCCTCAAGCTTCAAATTTAACAAACCTATTAGCTATATTCAATACTTTCTTAGCAGTTAATGCTTACCTGCAATGGAAAATTTAGTTTTAAAATGAACAAAATGCTGATTTGTTGCAATGTTCTTAAAGACAAAGAATTGTCTCAAAGATTTAAAACCGGAGCTTTACAGTAAAAGTGCCTTTTTGCAATATCATTCATTGTCTGTGATGAAGTAGTACACAGTTACCAGTATCATTCTTATTTGTACAGCTTTATATCTTGTAAGTCAAAGAATAGAATTTACTATTGATGTTAGTGTTGTATAGATGATGTTGGTGGGTAGTAAAAGGCATGTGTATTCTCCGTGTTTGGATTCAGTACCATAATTAGGCTCATGGATTTAACTATAAACATATATTTTTAACAAATCTGGAAATTTTACATCCATTTCAGGAAAAATAGAGGAAAACAGAAATTTTGAAATGAAATATGAAATAGAACATCTTTGGAGTAGCCCTTACTTTACTTAGTTTGATGTTTGTTTATTTTACCTTATAAACCTCATTCCGAACTGTCTGATTTTATTTGACAAAAAAGTCAAATTAAGGCTTTGAAAGCGTGGGGGAAAAAGGGTGATTTCTGACCAGCATTTAGGATTTTAAAATTAATTAAACTGATAATTCTCTCAAGATAATAGTTAATAATTTTTTTGTTCAGGACACCTCCCTTGGAAGGAGAGTTAATGATATTAAGCTTTGTATAAGGTATCAGTTACATCTAAAGATAGTATCTTAGATAACTACAGATAGGTTTCAGAGTTATCATATTGGATGAATGAAACAATGCACACCTTTCCAAAATTTTTTTGTCATACTCTTTGTATATGCAGTGAATGTGCATCTGCATTTACCAGGCTCATGTTTATTATCCTTTCTGCTTGTTGAGGCAGATTTTGCAGGTGCAGAATTAAAAAATCTGTGGTTTGTGGGCCTTAGTTTCCAGCTTTTCTAATATGATTAGCTTTCTGATGCTTGACTCATTTCCTGAACTTTTTTCTACTAGTTTATGTTCAGATAAACAATATTTGAACTTCAGCTTAAGGTGTACATGGTTTCTTTTGTGTATTTGAAGCTACAGTTAAATTAATTTTATTTAATAAAGAGGGAATTCAGTTTTCAATATAACACTCACCCTGTAATATTTCATGATATGACTCAATTTTAATACAATATCAAAGCTTCTGCTGCTTATTTTTCTTTGGAAGTGCAACTAGAATTCTGAAAAGTCCACAGACCTTCCAGGTTATATTTGAAATTCTTCTGAGATGAGAATACTTATTCAGTCAGTGGGTAAATTTGTATTATTCCTCGTGTCAGCCACAATTCCTCAAGTGTGGTGGCAAAATTATACTCGCCTGTGGTGAAATTATACTGGTGCTTGTTTCACATTGTGGAGTCCTACAGTGATAAACTGCCCTTCTAAGATAAATAGCACATTTTTGACATCTGTCTTAACATATTTTTGATATATACATACCTTCAGAGAGTATGCATATCTTGAGTTTTGGATGGTTTTGTTCTGTTTGCACAAGAAGCAGCTGTTCTCTGAGCCAGATTTTTGTCCTGGACTTTATCACTTGTACTGAAGCAAAGAGAAAGAAAACACAAAAAAATTCTCAGTAACACTGATACTAATAAATATTCTAGTTATCTTCTGTTGAAAAATGGAACCCTTTCAGTCTTGTGCCTATTACATTGTGCTCTTTACTGACCAGGTAATCCAAGATGCTATTGTAGCAACCTCTACATCCTACATGGCAAGACAAGGGCAACAGGAAATCAGAGACTTTGGCTTTTCCACCTGCAAAAACTAATGAACAGTAATTCCCCTGCTTTAGAGGGGAATCAAATTGTTAGAGTAATCTAAATTTTGAGTTGGGGTGTTGCATGAAGGATGAGAGCTGGTACCATACTTTTCTATTAAGTGTGAAAGTAAAAGGGTAGTAGATGATCTACTTGTTTCAAATATATGTAAAGCCAAACACAATGACAGTGTGTATTAAGGACAGGAGAATGAGGTCAGTTGTAATGAAATAAGATAATGTATTAAGAAATATATTTTATTTATTTGTCTGCATAGCTGAAATCCTGACAAAATTAGGATGATGCATGTTAATGCATTGTCCCAAGACATGCAGTCAACTGGATTTTTATGTTTAGAAATCCTCAGACGTCTCATATTCTTAATTTATTTCTATATGTTTCAGATATAAGCATAACACTTTCAGAATATTTTTTGAAGTTATCAATTCAGATTGCACTTTTGAGGAAATCCATTGTTAATTTTTTAATAGCTGTGATCCAAGTAAATTTTAGCAGTGGTTACTAAGTGTGTTTCAATAAGTAATAGGACATAGGTGTAAAGTGATAGGATGGAAATTAATTTCAGAGGTCAGCACTTAAGTCAGCGCTGGTGTTAAAATCTTACACATGCATCTACCTATTGAGATGCAGCTTCGGCTGGCACATTTCTGTCTGCCATTGAAATGAATCGTCCCGCTCTTCTCCCTACCTTAAGCAACATGTGCCTGTCACAACCTATTTGCAGTTAGAGGATGTCTGAAACCTATATTTTTTTTTTGTTATTGTTGTTGCCAGGTTAGTTTTCATCTGAATCAGTGAGGTGACCTGACACATGTTGCCTGGTTGTTTATGTAATGTCACAATGAGAGCAGCAGAAATATGTGCCCACAGACATTGCATAAGGCACTCTGTACCCTCTGGTCCCAGATGGAGACAAGACTGCCAAAGGTGAATGAGAAGTAACACCAAAAGTATTTGCATGACTTTGCTTGATAAATGCACTGAGCTATTCGAGGTAAATTCTTATTCAGTAAACATCAGGTTTCAAATAAAGGATATCCATTAAAACAAGGGCGATTGCCAAGCCTGTGTTCTGAACACACAGAGTCAGTTTAACAGGAACTTACAGCTGGAGCTCTCTAAATTCAGGATAGAGCTTGAAGGAGAAATGCTTACCAAATTAGAGCTACTAATTGAGAAAATCCTTGAATGTTTAAATTTACACTTGGAGCTTTGGCCATAGATGTAGTTTTACTTTCAAGGGCATGAAAATGTAACAGCAGATCTGGCATTTAGCTACAAATGCTAATGGCGATGCTAGCAATACTAATTTGAGTCTGAAAAGGTTTAACAGGGCCCTGGTTAATTGAATTGACTGTTTTGAGTTGCCATTGTTTGAGTGATTTACCATATGCTTCACTGTCACTAATTATAACTGTGCCAGTCAGACCCATCTGTTTTATGGCACATGCTATAAAATACATAATTTACCAAGTGTAAATCTATTTTATAAACATCATCTTTCAAGTAATTGAGAAAAAGACCATAGCCAGCAATTCAGCTTTATCATACTACAACTTCAGCATTTTAGCTTTAACAGTCTGGCAGACTAGACAAACAAAAGTCTTATGGCACGACCAGAAAAAAGAGAATGCATGGAGAATTTTGAAAAAACCCTGAACTCTTCCCTCTGGTCACAACAAATTATCTGCTTAATTTTTTTTTTCCTGTGCTAGCAGTTATGATTAGCCATTTTGGCCATCTTTAGCACTTGATGAATACTTGACACCATGTGGCATGGAAAGTATGAAACAGATGAGCCTTAACCAATAAAATGCACATCTGATTTATATAGTACAACTTCCATAGGAAATGCTAAGCGCTACTCATGAGTGAAGGAAGATCTGCCTGTATTTTCTATATTCCTCTACTGCAAGCCATCAATAAACATTTTGATAATATGCAAAATTAAAAGGTCAGGAATATTAGGTCAGGAATATAGCATTTCTCACTCTGTTTTAGCTAAATGTTTTGTTACTAGATATATCACAACAAGCAGCAGTGAATGTTAGGAATAACCTGGTATGTCAAAAAATAAATCTAGAAAGTGAAATCAAGTTATCAAAAGCAAGCAGATAAGGTAACTTAGTTCTGGAGGGCATGAGGACTTGTGCACAATAATGAAGCAAGGAAAAAGAAACAAAGAGGTTGAGTTTATTGCCAGAAGAGTTTGAACTGAAAGGGGGAAATACAAGTTTGTCAGTGATTAGTCTCTGCTAAAATATTAGCTGAAAGAAATGTGGATGTTAACACCAGAAGAAATATAAATTAGCCCAAGATGCCTGTTAACTGCTATTTTCAGTGTCCATGTGGCATTAAAAATGGATAGAAAAGTATCTGGATTTAATATTATAGAGCTGTCTATTGTTACAAACCTTTAAGAATAGGTCATCTCTAAGTGAAATATTTCACACAAAATATCTCTGGACTAAGAGCAGTTAGAGCTGTCTAGAATAGATCCACAATTCATAAGATCCCCTATAATAATCTTCATTAGTTTTTATATTCCACATATGATCTCTTCAAAAATGTGTTTGAATTTAAAATTTGCTGGTTTTAAAATAAAAGTTTTAAGAGCATTCAATATGGAGAAATGTTTTGGAGCTGGCTTTGCTCTGTTTTGTGTAAGCTGAATGATAAGCTGGTACTTTTCTTTATCCTGCTCTCTAAGTACATTAAATAAGTGGCTTGCCAGGAGTTAGTGAACCTATTGTGCTGCCAATTCAGTAAATCAAAATTCAGCTAGAACTCATGGCACAAATTAACTGCTTTGTTTCATTGATGAAAAGGAGCTGCTATGACAATGTTTAGCTTCTCTTTTAGGTTTCTTATGAAAGTTGTAGGTATGTGCTCTAAACTGACATAACATGTAGTTATTTTTTGTTCCTTTCTGCCTTTGTGCCTGGATTATATTCTCCATGTAATGTCCTTCTGGGTCTAGGCATTGTCACAGAGGAGATGTGGCAAAGACATGAGGGATCACTTGTTCCTGCTGGTTTCTGCCTCTGGTAGATGTGTTTGGATTTGAAGGAAGGCACAGAGCCATTGGAAGAGGTGAAGGAAAGAGAGCAAGTTCTGTGTTTATGCCCTTTTAAGTTATGTATTTGTTCTCCATCCTGAGCAGTGACAAATAGCCCTCATCTGGGAGTCACTATCCATTCTGTTCTGCTCTTTGGAAATTTGGGTCAGCTGTCCTGGTTATGCTACTTCATGGCTTCTTGTGCACCTCCTCAGAGCATGAGACACTTAAAAGTCCTTGACTTGTATAAGCACTACTTGGCAACAACTGAAACATCAATGTGTTATCAATATTTTTCTTATCCTAAACCTAAAACACAGCCCTTTGCCAGCTACTAGAAAGAAAATTAACTCAATCCCTGCCAAAACCAGGACATGATGAAGCAATGTTCTTGAGTTAAAAAAGCAGACTTAGCCAAATCTTCATCTGAATGTCTGGCCACCTGCTTTTCTGAAATCAACAAAGTATTTCTGTTTCCCACGACATGGTATCAGTAAGTCTCCATCCTTTCATCTCCTTCCTTTTCTTTTTTCTCTGTCCTGATGGCTTTTCATAAGAAAAATTCTACTTGCCTGGTTTTGAGGGGTAGCTTATTTTTGAAAACTGGCCCCCAGTTGCTGAGACTCCCACATCTCTAGAAAGGGGTTTTGTGTGATTATTTTTTCCATGCAATATTTGAAAGTCGAGTTTGCTCTAGGGAATTGGATCCAATATAAATGTGCTGCCTTTTCTCTCATGCTGAGTCTTTAATATAAACAGGAGATGCAATGACTGGTAAATTAAGACATCCACAGTTCTTTGGAAGATAGGACACAATTTGCAATAGGAAATATGATAAATTATAACCTTAAGGCCTTTTCTTGGCATGTAAGTAGCTAAATTGTGTTAATCTAGCCATGGTTCTTTATGAGTATAATGGAGAAAAGAGCATCTAATATTGTCAGCTGAACAATGATCTCAGTCCAAATTCCAAGCAGATGTTACATTTTTTGTCCTATTCGTTTTTCCAAATCCTGCCTGTTCAGAATTGCCTACTTTTAAACTGAGATCCCAGGATCAAAAATTAGGAAATTTGGTTTGTAATTTCCACTGTATAGCACTCAGGAAATTAGTATTGTGAGGAGCCCTGTGGAGAAGCTCTTGTGGTACTGGTGGATGAAAAACTGGACGTGAGCTGGTTGTGTGCACTCACAACCTGGGGAGCCAACCGTACCCTGGGCTGCATCAAAAACATGGCCAGCAGGCTGGGAGGGGATTCCCCCTCTCTACTCTGCAGTATTCCTGGAATAATCTGTCTGGCTCTGGAGTCCTGTTGGTGTGGGTCCAGAGGAGGGCCATGAAGGTGATCAAAGGGCTGGAGCACCTCTCCCATGAAGTCAGGCTGAGAGATCTGTGGTTTTTCAGCCTGGAGAAGAGAGGACACTGGGGACACCTGATTGTGGCCTTCTAGTACTCAGAGGAGCTTATAAGAAATGATTTTAGCATGGCCTGTTGCAACAGGACAAGAGGCGATGATTTTAAACTAAAAGAGGGATGATAAGACTAGATATAAGGAAGAAGATTTGTATAAGGAGAGTGGTGAAGCAGTGGAACAGGTTGCCCAGAGATGATGTCATATGCTTGGAAAGATTCAAGGTCAGCTTGGATGAGGTTGTGAACAACCTGATTTAGTTGAAGATGTCCCTGGTCATTGCAAAGGGGTTGGACTAAATGACCTTTAAATGTATCCTCCAACCCAAACCGTCTTGTGACTCTGTGATTTAATATGTATATGCTTCAGATATTACAGGTAAGCTAAACTTAATTTGGTAAAGCTCTCTGGCACATTATGGAGCTATAAATGCAAATGTTATAAAAATTCATAATACAACAGTTTGCTTTAATATTTTGCAGTGGATGAAGAGATTATCATGCAGCTAATATCATGATTTACACTAGTAAAATAAAATTCAAGTTGGATATCACAGGGAATTTGACACAAGCAGTACATGACCTCTTCTGCCTTTATATCTCTTATTCTGCTTCTTCAAGTGATAAAGTTCCTTCATTTCCTGGGGCAGTGTAGTCCTCTAATCTGGCACTTTACCCATCTGCTGTCCCTACATTTGTATAGAGACTGTACATTCCTTGGTGAAGTGGTTTTTTATTTTTATTTTTTTGAATTGATGTAGCCTTCTTGTGTATTATTACTAGTATACGGGTGTCTAAGAATTCACAGATGCAATGCTAATTCAAAAAGAATAAGAACCCTATGCATGTAGATTCTTCTCACATGAAGTTACCAATGTTTTGTTGATAAAATGTAAGTATTAAATAGTGGACATAGATTTTCAGTAAACCCCAAAATTCACACCTTTTCTGAAGTAAGATTAATGTGCTGCAAGAATAAAAGAACTGATCACAATCTCTGAAAGCCTACCATGTCAGATGTTGGAATCACAGTGAAATGAAAGAATTTGGATTGCATTCTTCGCTCTATCAAAATTTGAGTTGGGCTCTTAAATGACAACTGTGGAAGAGGCCTCTGTGTGTAGTTACGATTTTTATCCTGTTTCCTTTTAAGTTTCTCTCTGTCAGTGCTGTCTTACATAGTATCTGTTCTCATGCTCTGGATGTTTCCTAACACACTGATGCTGAATATAGTGCACCTGCCTTTTTGGTTTCAGAAGCCACATTATAAATAGGAGGCAGGAGAGAAAGGTGTCACAATAACTTAGTAATATTACTATCAGACTAGTTGCTGCAATTTTTTTTGAGAATTCCTGTTATCCAGTATTACTTGAATAAGAAAAGGAGAATATGATTTTGCTGGTATTTTTTTTTTTAAGAATACTTGACATCTCTGTTACCTGTCTTATTTTCACCTGTGAAATATTTTGGCCTTTCATGGGGGATTAAGTATTAGTGCAAAGAGTGCCCTAAGTGATATCACTGATGTTTTAGAGGGACAGACCTAAACTGCACTGCCCAGCCCCAACCTGAACTCATGGACTATGGGCTTGGGCTTCAGCCCTTACCTGAGCAGAGCCATGGTCAGATCTGTGTCTTTTCTTCCCTTGTCCCTGCTGGTCCTGAATGTTTTTTCTGGTCTGATCTCAGGCCTGACTTGTCACCTTGCCTGTATTTGATGATTGCAACCCATGCCCTACTAGGTCCTGGGACTGTGTCCTGACAGTGAGGGCACTGTCCTGCTTTGTTCAGTGCCCTTATCTTGTGGAGCAGCTCCATTCTTGCTGTATCTAGCATGGCATGCAATAATGTATCGAATAATTGTATCTTTTAATTCCAGCATGCATAATTACCGAGTAAGAATGCTGAAAAAACACTCTCCTATCTGTCAAGTGCTACATATTCACTCACATTTTATAGGTTATATTAAAAGCCCTAACCTGTGATGGTTTAGATATGAGTCAAGGCTTTATTAAAAATTATAATGAATTTTCAGTGTATTCCCCTATTTGCCTGTGCCAGCAGGAATGTGGATAGGCTCTCTTTCTTGCTTCAACCTGTAAGTGATGCAAATGAAGCCTACAGTTACCTCCCTGAGAACTGACCTGATGGTAATGGGGATATATACATTTTGTTTTCTTTGGTCTAATTTTGGTTTCCTAGACCATTTACCTTACTCTACATATTTTAAAGGTGCTGAGGCAGAAAATGTGAGAGTCCAGGCTTCGTTCCATCCTTTTGTATTGTGATAGAGTCCTTATTATGCCATAGGACATATGGTGGATGCTAATTGAAGCAAAACACAGACTGGTAAAATAGTCTAATAGGGAAAACTATCATTGGGATAGAGGGACAGAATTAATTAAAAACTGTTTTCTAGAGGATGGTACTTGGAATAAGTAATTGCTTTAACTTCTAAGTCAGATTCCATTGCAAGTTTCATTGTCCTAGACTTAGTGCACAATTTTTTAAATATAACCTTCTTCCCATGTTTTGTGAATGGGTCAAAGCAGAGATTGCTCAGCAACTTCATGTTGGGACTTATGGCAGTAAGGGGATTTGAGAATTTTTCATGTTGGCACAGCAAATTCAGCACATTACTTGCAACTGGGTTTGAAATTACAGCCTTTTCACTTAGAGAGGAAATCTTTTAGCATACAGAACCTGCTGAAGTAGTGGATATGAAATGGATCCTTCCTGTTGCACAATTCCTTCAGAAAGAAATAGTTAAATGTTTCTGCTGCACAGGCTCTGAGACTCCTGAAGAAGGGCATCTCACAGTGTTTCTATCTGTATCCAACACGGGGAATTGAGGCCAGCTGTCCAATCTTTCCATCATCACTGCCATCACTCACATTCTGAGATGAAACAAAACTAGAACAACGCAGAACGAGTATAAAAGGCTTGAACTGCATTTGAGACTCATGTCAAAAATGTTTCAGTCCTCAGGTAATTTGCTCAGTTCTGGCTCTTTCTGCATTTACTTCAAAGCTTCAGTGAAAATGAAAGGATAGAAAATGGCATTTAGGTTTGCAGATAGCTCTAGTCACATTCTTGTGACTCGATCTGGCCTTGTTGAAGGGTGTCTTCCCCTTAAAAGTTTGGAGCTGTCTACACATCATGAGGAAATGTCTTACATCAGGGCTAGTCAAGGATACAACAGATCTACTATGTCCATGGGATCATATCTGTTTTCCTAGGATAAACCTTAGTGCAGATTAATGCAAATCAGTAAATTAAATTGGTTTACCTAAAGATAGCACATGGTCTTATTAGAAAATAATTTAATTGCACAAACTTAAAATCAACAAAAAAATTATATAACTTGCAGGATGCATTAAATAAAGTTTCGTGCTCTCTATGTTGTGTCAGTTTGTTTGTACACGCAATCTTTTTCTAACATAGCGCAGCCCTGTCTAAGCATGTAATTGATTTTAAAAAGAGTGTTTGAATTGCAATAGTCTGACATGAGATCACAAATGTGAAATGCAGAAAAAGACAACCCAAAATCTACATTTCCTACTGTCAGTGTGGGGTAACTTGTATCAGGACTTTTACTTTGTTCAGTATAGAGTAGAAATCTGTTTCACTTCCTTGGTCTCATTTTTCATTTGTCTCTATTTCATAGTCATTTCAGCAAGAATGGGATACTTATCTAATTCAATGCTACTTTGTTGCGTATAAGCTGGCTTATTTAGCTCTCTTGCATAGCTTTCTGGTGCTGCCTGTAGCAGCTAAATGCTACCAAGCATGTGTTGTGGATGATCCAAATGATTCCTCTGGTCTTTTAAGTGGGCAGAGTGTGGGTGAATTTTCATTGAGATGGCTAGAGAGATTTTTGTGACATAAGGGGGGCTTCCATGCAAGCTGTAGTATTTGTGATAAATTCATAGGTGATAGAATGTCTGAACAAAATGTCATCTGTGTGAGAAACATAGAGTTTTAAGTATGAGAAAGATACGTAATTGATTTTAAATATATATATGTGTGTGTGGCAAGAGGAGAGAAAGAGAAAAGCATTGTTATTTTATTATGGTTGGTTGGCTTTAACTGATACAGATGAAGCTTTTCAAAAGTACACAACCTGCACAGGGGGCATTTTCTCAAATGTTTTAAGGAACGCAAAATGACAAATGTTATTAAACTTCACTACATGTCACTGTTTGCCATAAATAGTTTGGGTAATGTCCAAAGCATCAAATGGTGGCCAAAAATTGAGTGGTATAAGGCAATGCTTTATATTTTTTAAATCCCATTTTGGTTTAAAAGCTCATTTCATACTCAAGAATGGCTGCCCACACTCTATAAATTAGGTTAAAACGGCCATTGATAAGAGTTGAAGTATTGCATAAAGCACCAGCAATACTTCACCTGATTTATCAAATCAATATATGGTCAGTAATCTTACTTTAATCAGCAGCTTGAGAGGTTAGGTGAGCAGGGATTTTCTTTAGTGTACAAATTGTGTTGTACTTCATACTGGGGTTGCTGAGTTTTGGTATTGAACCACTTCTACTAACTTAAGAGCTTGTTATTGTTGATTAGTAGTGCTTACCACCAGAAACACAGAATGGCTAGAAAACCCTTGGTCAAAGAGTGCAGGTGAAGTTGACTCTAAAAGACAAAACATGCTGGATTCTGTTTATTTATTTCAAGTCCCCTGACTCTTGAATTCTGCCTGGCTTGCTGGTTCACAGTCAAAATGTTATATTTCTTTCCAGTTAATAATGATGTTCGTGGCTTTTGCTAGGAGAAGTAACAGCAGGGATGAAAATTTCTGTTACTGTCATCTTCCTTGTATTTATGAAAGGACCTTCATATTTTCTCTTTAGCCCTGGCTAAATACCTGTTTCAGGTATTTATGGTCTCACAGCCTGTGAACTATGTCCAAGAGAGTATTCCTTCTTGAACCTTCCCATAGTGTTAAACTAAAATACTTCTTAGAAAAGTAGTTATTTTGTTGTATGCTTATATCAGGTGGCAGATGTTGTACATGCTTTGTGAGCAATACAGCTTTGATGCTTCAGAGCAGCACACAAGTCAATTACTCTGTGCCATCTCCAAATTCCAGCATTTAGTTGGATGACCGAATAAAAAAAAGCAGGGCTCCCATTTTTGGGCTGAGTCTGAAGAAAGTAGGAGGTTGAGTGGCATGGGACATCATACTTTTATTGACTAATTAAAGTTTTGGGCAAAATATCTGCTGATAATGGAGAAAGTCATTATATTTCTGGTGGTGCTAGCTCCAAAGTTTCCCACCCTCGGTAGGACACATCCCTAGAGTCAGTGACTCCTTGTATCAGAAGTAGTTAAACTGTAACTTTTTGCTATTGTAGATGTAGACAAAATCTGAGTACTGACTTTACTCTGTCCACAAGCGCAGCTCCTGGAATCTTTTGCTGTATTTCACTTTCTGTATCCTGTGGCTCTTAACATGTATTCATTCTATATTAGATTAGGCACCTGACTGAGTCCTAGAAGTCTGACTGTTCTGTGTTCCCTTTTGCTATTCTATCACTAGCAAAGGTGCTGAGCTTCCCTCCGGCCCCAAATGTCTGTAAATCCCATTTTAATCAAGTGGAAATGGGCTTTTCTGGCAACAGCATCAGGACCCCAGCATACCTAGTTTACTAATTTTAATAAAGCTGGGATTGCAAGCATTTTTTATATTTCACAGTGAAAAATCAAGTACAGAGACTTAACTTATGCAAACATCTATCTAGCTTCTCCTTAATATGAAACTACACGTGTGCATATAAATGGAGATTTTTCTCTAACAGAATGTAACCGTTCTTGCTAACTTTGCCCTAACAACATCTTATTTAGAAACACCCTAAATGCCTCTTCTTATCAAGCTAAATAGTAAATAATTGAGTGATGTGAGCCACAGGGGCTGCTTGTCAGGGGAATCACTCAGTTAACATTTGTACGACAACCTGCATCCTTTGTATCCATCACTTTGAACTGAAAGCAAAATGAAACTGTCTCACCCTTGGACTGAGGTAGACGGTTTTTTCTCTATTACCATCCCTAAGACAAATTAGGAATGTAGGAAAGCTTTCACTGAGAACAAAACAATGATTATAGCAGGTAACAGGACCTCACATTAATCAGTGCTTTCAAAGGAAAGGACTCGACCTGTGCCCTTTGTCTAGGCCCACTGGTAGGTATGGTTTTTTCCCCGGTTCCTTTTAGTATCAGGGCATTCTCTTTCTGTGTAATACACTCTCTTGGAGAATGTTTCTCTTTTCAAGCAGTCCTTCTGCATTGATCAAAACCCATCCAGAAAGCCACTGTAGAAATCTGAACTTATAATGACGTTCTTTTATATTTTCTTACAATGAACAATGGCTCTCTCAATACTAACGGCAACAGTACATAGATGGAGGCAGCAGTGCAAAGAGTTGGGGGTAAATAGCCATTATTTGCAAGACATGCTGTTTCATGTCCTGGGAAAAAAAAAAGAAATCCTGTCTTCTGCAGCCAAATCTTTACTACCTCTTGTTGAAAACATTCAAGGCCTTTGCAAACCAATGCTGAGATGAGGAAAGATAAGCATGGATTAACATTTTTCTTCTTTTTGGAAGAAAACATTAGTGACAATTAGATGGCAAAAGATCTTAGTTCTCCTTTCCTTCCCAGTAAGAAGAAAGAGCAAACGTTCTGCTTGATAATCTTTTTCTGGTTTGCTGGCCTTGACTTTTAAATCAATTATCCCCCAAATATTAGGCTCGAGAGTAAATGAGTGGAACTGAATGTGGCGCCACTGAATAAAAGGCTCCCTCTGCTGTCTGAAATACACATCACCAGATGAAACAGAATGCTTGTTTCCAAAAGGGGCACAAAACATAAAGCAAATATGTCACTGCTTTGCTAGTCTGGTTAGATTATTCCTACCTTTAAAGTCTGTTGGTGGTCTTTGAGTTCTGGGGTTTTTTTGGTTTTTTTTTTTTTTTGGTTGGCTTGTTTTCTTGTTGGTTGGTTTGAGGTTTTTTGTGTGTGTGGCTTTTTTGTTTGTTTTGTTTTTTATAATTAACACATTTAAAATCTGAGGAATGTGGGGAGTGAAGGAAAAGCTGTGATGCAAGTGATGTAATGACATGCTTTATCACACATCTAGAAATATGACTGCCAATAAGCATCCAGTTTTTGCTTAGTGTTCCTGAATACTGTTCTGGCTGATACTTAGCTCCAGCTGAATTCTGTTGGTTCTTACTCAGCAAGGAATAGACTACAGTTTCATAGAGCAAAGAGCATTTTACTAGGAAGGCAGAAGCATTACTAGTGATTTCACTGTGGAGTAAAACAGGTGCAACAGCTCAGAAAGTACAACCAGAAAATAGGCTGCTGAGAGAAGGTGTGGAAAATTTTCAGTTCCAGAAAGGGGCCAAGAATTGAGCCTTGGAGTGAGACACCCAAACCTCCTTTACTGGTGTTATGTTTAAATTCTGTTTCCATGTGTTAGCTTTTTTTTCTGCATTGGAAGCTATGACAGGTATTCTCGGAACTCGCGTTTTGTAGAGGGAGATGATGGATATATTTTGTTGGAATTTAAATTGTAAGTTTATTCATGGAATGACAAATCAATTCTGCCTTTATACCAAGATGAGTAGTAAAATGATATTTGTCTCTAATGGTTTTTTGTCTCTCTGCTTTGTCTTTCAAGAGATATGAAAGGCAGCTCTTGAAATGCATACCAAGTTTTAGACAATTTTACTAAAGATATAAAGAGCACATAAAAGAAGATGAATAATAAATCATTTTTCATTAGCTAAATAAAACCTAGTGGGCTGGTTGCTGCAGTTGATATATCAATAATGTACTCCAGAGAGAATGTAAAGGCAGATGGAGTTTTAAGCACCTGATAGTACTGGAAACTTAAACATTCTGAAGCTGTTCAAGTGCTACAGTGGAACCTGAGACCAAAGGGAACAGGAGGAGAAACACATAAAAATGGAAAAACACAGATGGAATTGGTCAAGAAAATCAGCTGATGTGGCTATTCTGGCAGGAAAGTCTCCTTCATAAAGAGTGAGCCAGCTAAACAATTAGAATTTCTCAGTTTTTTTAACACTGTACCTTTCTTCTGAAGATCAAGTGTTCTCAACAAAAATTTCTTTGTTTTGTTGCAGGCAACCCTGCAACGATAAAATTGGGAAGTTTCACTGGTTTTAGTTGTTACTAATTAATGTAAAATTTAATTATTGAGTTGGGTATTGAAGAAAAAAAGTGTATGTAAACACTTTAGTTATCACCTTTCCTTCTCCTTTGCCAGATTTAACTTCAGACTCCTCTACCCTCACAGCCTCAACTCTGCCAGTTTTTGCAGCACATAACACTCAGTGTGTCCCAATCTGTTTGGTGAGGGGGCAGACAGTTCAGCAGGCTGAGGTCAGTGTATAAGAATTTCTTTCTTATACAAGAATTTATGCAAGCTACTCCTTGCTTCTTGTTTTTCTCCACAGCTTCTTGCTTTTCAAACATTTTTATCTGCTCTGGCATGGGTTGCCTCTGTGCAGCAGTCACTGGGGGGTGTCTCTGCTCTGGTATGTATTGCCCACAGGTGTTAATTTCTCAGACTTCCTTCCTCTTGCATGGAGCAGCTCCTTCTAAGAGCATGTCTCCCGGTGCCTCCTTCAAAATGTCTTCTTCCACCTGTCTCTCTTGTTTCTCTGCCCCTGTTTTCACCCTCACAGCTCTCTAAGCCCTTTTCCTCACTTATCTTCTTATATTTGTCCTCTCCTTCTACTCTTGCGTCTCCTGACCCTTGTGGCTGTCACTTTCATTAATGTGTTTGAGCAAAGGCACCATGTGCTCCCAAACTGGTGCAAGTTTTAATGAACAATGAGTGTTTCAGAACTGTCTGGAGAAGGTGAGACAGGTGCTGGTCCTGTCGTGGCCTCCTCCCATACAGGACACCCAGCAGCAGCATCCTGCTGGCTAAACACTGCTAGATATGCCCAACAGACTCCTTGCTCGGGATTTCCCATACAGATATTTTATTTTCAGAGTGGAAAAGAAGGAATAATATTTCATGTATTACTAATAAACCATACCACCACAGTATTTTTTTTGTGCTTTTATGCAGAAATAACTTCTCAGGTCTGGTAGTTTGTAGTGCTATCTGATATATGTAGACATCTTGAGAAACTGCCTTGCATAGCAATTCAGTTATTATTAAACATATTAATTATAGGAAGCAAGCATATTTTGACTATTTTGAACTTGCACAATTTGCACCTTTGCATTAAATTTTCCTGCAAGCAAAAGAAATACAGACTTACTAGAAAGCTAAGATTCAGATGAGACTCTGGAAATATTATAAAATAATCCTAATTATGAAAACAGTATTTTGAAATACGTGGTAGCCAAAATAATTTGAAACAGTTTTTGTCTTCTCCCTGATTTGCTTCCAGACAAACAGTTCTGTACTGATCTGAATTTGACTCTTCCCCTTCCATCCTCCCCTCATCACCACAATGAAATATGGAAAATGACTTTGTGGTTATTTGTGGGTTAAACCTTGAATGGACATGCTCTCCTCAATTTTCCTCAGATACACTCCAAAGTGGCTTCTTAGGACCCTTACCTGCACACTCACCCTTCTCTGAGAAATCATATCCCTTCTCATCTCATTTCCTTCTCCTTCTCTGTTGCTTTTGTTGCTGTTGTTCTTTCTGCACATCTTGCTGTCAATGCTCTTGCTCTTCCTGCCTGCTTCCCATTTCTTTTGTGTTTGTATTCAGGAGAATTAAAATGACTGCATTCACATGTAGCATGTGACTTTGTATATAATTGTGGGTGTGAAAGTTACAAACGTTTCAGTCCAACAGAAATTTGATTGCCTTCAGCAGTTGGTTTTGACTTCTATGTTTGTATTTTTACAAAATATGATTTGGGTAAAACCCCTCAAAAGTAAGAAGGCACTTCAAACTTGCACTATGTTCAGATAGCTGCCTCCTCAGATTCTTTATATCTGCAAAGTTCTGCATTTGTATGGGAAAAAAGATCTGAAAGTGGGAAGAGGTTGTGGACCAATGCAAAGGGAAGGGGACTCTGAGCAGAGGTGAATTTCCAGCCTCACACAGATATATTTAGCATTTCTAATGGCAAGACAGAGACTAGCTGACTTGCTAAATCAACTATTTGATTACTGCCTTATGGGTACATGGATTTAGCATAAGCATATTTAGCAAATTGCTGATTTAACATTTAGCAGGCCATAAGGTAAATAATATGACAGCATTGCAGTTAAGACAGCTGCAGAGCAAGCACAAAGTGAGCAGTTATCCCTGGGCCAGTTCTGGAACTGACTCACCAGAAACAATGAACAGACAGCCTGGACAGAGTGAGAAATTACAAAAGGCCACAGATCATGATGATCTGAAAGGGTTCAAAGGCACCTCAAAGACGGAGAGGTGAGATCAGCAGAAGAGGACCAACACTGAAGACCTCATTGATAACTGAATTTGAGTATCAGCTGCTATTGAGGCACACATCACTTTCCCAGCTGTCTTACCACACCAGGTGGGATGTCTCTGCAATCTTGTGCCATGAACATGAAGTCCAAAAGCCAAGGGAGGAGGTCTCACCTCTTTTGTTTTGCCTCAAATTAAATGGGTCAATCTCAGGCAAATTTGTTCCCCAGAACAAAGTTTTGCAGGATATAATAATGAAAACCAATATTCACTTTACCCTTGAAATCATCCAATTGAATAATAATCCATAGCATCATGCTGGATGATGAATTCATGTCTACAGAGAAAGCTGACTTTCCAATATTCTAATCTTTCAACCTTTTTTTTTTTAATCTGCAAAATAGCAAGGCTTAATGAGAATGCAAATGTGAATGCTATGATCTTCACTACATTTACTGAGTGATTTTTTTTTTTTTTTTGATGTCAGGACAAAACAACATAGCATAATAATTGCTCTGATTTTTCTTGTGTGTCTTTAATGCTGTTTTTTATTTTCATAGATATTTACTATAATTTCTCCTTTATGCCTTTGATAAGCTAGTTATTTTTCAGAAAAATATTTGACTGTGAATAAATGCAAGAATAATAAGCTAGCAAAGATAAAAATAAATGATCTTCTTCCACCTGCCCTGCTATTGAGAGATTTCATGGAATTTCTCCATGGAACTACAGGAATATTTTTCTGATGGTCTTGCAGATTTCCCAACATACAGCTTTACAAATTCTTACTTTCTGCAGTGAGAGAAAAGAGCAGAAGATGAAGTTCCTTCCATGAAAAAAAAAACTCTGTGAAGAAAATAGGTTCATAATTGGGCTAATGCCATGAATCAGAATCCAAATGCAAATATTCTTTAGATTACATGTGTTTGACTTAAAGATTTTAAAATCAGTCTGTTTCATATTAACGTATTGTTTGCCCGGAGCTGTATTTATACACTTCCACATACCTGCCTGCAGGCATTGTTTGAGTTTCACATGTGATAAATCAGATAAATCTGTGGAGTCCATCAGACTATCCCCTTAGCTGTGATTTTTCTGAGTGGCTGCAACTGGATGTGTTTTGCTTTGCAACTTACATCAATCCCTGTAACTGATCTGGGAAGAAGCAAACTCAAAACACAATTTTATTCAGAAGCAGTTAATAAAGAACTGTTAGGGGGTCCAACAGATGCTGCTGCCAGCCAGGTTTGGTATCAAGGACAAGTTCTTGGGGAATAAGGCAAGTAAATTTGTGCCTCCAAAGACTTAGCATCTCTGACTAAACAGGTACTTCTATAGTTATGCAGACTGGATAATTTCCCTGGTTTACATGCACTCCTTTGAAATGCCTTTAGCACTCTGGGAAAGACACAGCTTGAGCAGCTTTTTCCTGCAAAGTATGTGATAACCTTGGAAAATTTTGCTTACACTTATTTTATATTTTAAGATAGAAAGAATGGCTAGGGAGAAAATGGCACATCCATAAGTCATCATATTTTCAGGAGTAATTTATTTGCAGTGTTATTGGATATTAAAGCTATAGATTTTAAGTTTAAGTCACTAAAGCTTAGCTTTTTTAAATTGCTTTTGTATGCTTTGGAGGAAAATATGAATCTGACAGGGTCTCATGTGACCATTATATCAATTAGCTTCCCATTGCCCTTATGCTTATTCCTTCAGAGGAATCAGGTTTCTCATTCATAAGAAGAGAAAAATCCCTCAAGTAGCTGTTTTTTATGAAAACATCCTTTTTCTTCTATACAGACACAAATGACAAAAAAATGTAGCTATGGTTAGTAAATGCCATTTCCACAAAAACTATAAAATGCCTTATTTACTCAAGTAATAAGGTTATTTTTGTCTCTGGAACTATATTCTTCATAAAAATATATTTTTCTGTCTTGTACGGTGATTGTGTTAGGTGAAAGAACAACATGAACAGTGCCAAAAATTTGCAGTTTCATTTACTGAAGTAAGTCTGGAAAACTTTCATTCTGGACATAATTTTAAAACCCTAACAGATGCAGTTCTTCTAAGGTCTGGCTTGACCTTACCCAGGGACACATGATAACCCGATACTACTAAGGGGAATTATTCTGCAGGTATAGCTGGTTCCAAGAAAGTCTACATAGTGAAAAACTTGCATGTAAAATCAACAAAATATTTCTGTAAGTACTCTAGCAAATAGCTTTCCAAAATGAAGTGTAAAATTTTTTTTCAACCCAAAGCAATCAGCGGTTCAGCTTTGAATTTTCAATAATACTATTAAGAAGAGAGTTTAAAAAAACCAGCCACAAGTAAATAGTAAATTTCTGTACTTCAGTACAAAAATGAGTAGTTTTGTATTTGATAATATATGCAATTTAAAACCTGGAGACCTTATCTGGATTCTAGTTTGCTGGTTGGAACCATCTTATGGGATAGTAGAATAATGGTAGCAAATGGACCAACCTGCATAGCAGAACATGATGTGGGTATGAGATAGTCTTCACCTTAGTGCAGAATTATGAAACCAAAATTATCTCTAGTGGGTCTTTAAGAAGTTCTCTGTTAACTGTAATAATAAGTAATATGAGGCCAGGAGAGCAGGTTTAATGCTTTGCTATGGCCAGTTCTTAATTTAGTCACCATATATTTTAATTTTTCTGTCTTTGACAAAACATGCTACTTTTTTTCCTGATTTTATTTTTTCTTTCTGCAGTCATTTCTCTTCAAGTTTAGTAGTGGCTATTTTCAGCAGTCCTTAACGATGCCAGTAAGACTGCAACTACTCCTCATACATTAAAAATATCACTAACATTCCCTGATTCAAAGCCAAAATGAGAGTCTGTGGAAAGTCTACATTTTCTCCATTAGGGGGAATCCTTGCTCTTCTGAAGGTTTCAATTTCTCCCAAAGCACCTTGAAGTTACTTTTTACATTAAGGAATGCTGAACTCTGTAGGTCTGTTTCTGAAATCTCTGTTTAAACCAGTGGTCAGATCACTGATGCTTAGAGTTTAACATTTCAGTGTGTGTGAGAGGAAGACTGACTTCTGTTGATTTGTGCAAGAGCACAGAGTTCTTTTCGTTCTCTTCTGTACATGATTGGTTGTTGCATGAAAAGCAGTCCTTGCACATAAAAGTCAAACAGTTCAAAGACTGATCAGGAGACTCCTTTCAGAGTATGTCACTTTCTGAAAGACTCAGCATAGTGAAGAGTTGAGTGGCAGCTACTATAAAAGTTCTTTCTTCTGCCAGCTTTTGATTTAGCCAGCTCTGGCTCCATCACTTGAGCAGTTCAAAATATTCTACAGAAAAGCAACATTCATATGAACATGGAGCTGATTTGCTTAGCCAGTTGAAAAAAAATAATCATTTTTAAAAAGTACATTTTAAATCACTGTGATGGTGGTGAATCTTAAGAGGAGTGCTAAAATTTAGCTTTGACTAAAGATTTTCACCTTTTGGAAATCCGAAGTCATGGAAAAGAACTGCAGCAAAATCAGCACTTTTGCATAACTTCAAGCTTTTTCCCTCCGTTCCAAATAGTAAAAGATCTTTCACTGTTTCATGTACTGGGAAACCATTACAGAACTAGGAAACCATTGCAGTGTACATTGTATTGGTTTTTTTCTGAATTTTGGAAGATATTTGAGAGATAAATATGTCTTTGGGGAGCAAAGTTTGATTTTATTAAGTGGGACTGCGTAACAGAAGAAGGAGATAATTACGCCTTTGAAAGGGAAGTGCTGTGTTTTGGGGAGTCTTTCATCTTTGTCAACTACCAAGCAATACAAAGATACTCCCTTACTTTTTCTTTTTCTTTTGTTAGAAACAAGATAAGGAGGAAAAAAGGAATGAGAATAAAAGTGGAATATAGTTATTTCTCAGGTGAAAGGAAATTGTTACAGTTTTTCTACTGGCAGAACATGTGGTCAGAACAAATTAATGCTAGGTGTAATGGTTTCTATGTCACTGTCAGGCAAAGTAACAATAATGCCTCTTTGTAATGGTTATAATCAGTGTCTCCTTATAGTTGTGGTCCCTTGAGGCTGAAAGGGCAGGAGAAGTCTTAGGTTTGACCTAAGATATGCCATTTCCACTTTGGGAACATCTATCTGCAATATCCATCACAGGCTCATTCAAGGACAAAGTGTTACCATTTTTAGTATTTTAGTTCAGCTGAAGCTAAAATAGCTGTAGGAGGTACTGAGGAAATCTGTTCTTGGAATCTGAAAGGCTAAATACAGATAGATGACAGATACCCAGTGGTGCTAATGAAGACTACAGAACATTTATAATAGACAAAAAAGGTGTTGCAAAGCTTCAGTGATGTGACATAAAAAAATAATCTTCAGATAAGTTCTGAATTTCATTAAGTGCTTTAGGACCAGAGTTGCAAATGTTCAAATGGAGCAGAAGAATTCCATGTCAGCAACACCAAGCCTTAAGAATGGGCGGCTCTATCAAGCTGTCTAAACACAGCAACAGTAGCACTCAGGGCCCCATAGCCTTCAGGCAGCATCCGTTCTCAAAACTACAAATGACATAAAAAAATCAAAGTCTTTAGTTCTGCCTGCCCCCTGAGTACATGTAGTTTCAGACAAAAAAGGAACTGACCCTGCCTATGCTTTTAAAGAAGTCCAGTTATCCTCGAAGAACAACAGAGAACATCAATACAGTAGCATAGTATCAGACAATGATTTAATTAGCCAGCTCTGTCTTATGGGGAAAACTGCGATATGTGTGGCTGAGACAACAAATGGGCCAAAGTTTGAAGTAAATTATTTAGTGGCTTCTCTTTTTTTATAGCTCTTTAACAACTGTGCGTTCGTGTAGCTCACGTGACTTCCATACTGTAGTGCAAAAGAATATCTATGTTTTTGGGTTGTTATTTTATTTTCATGTTCCAATAACTCCATTGGTTTGTTTAGATATCATAATAGTGGTGGCTTAATACAGCAGAATAAAAACAACATATTGGAAAAGTAATGATAGCAGTGGATTTTACATACTCCATTTTCCAGAGGATAAAGTGAAAAGAATAGATACTCTCTTTATGTGAAAATGCATGGTATAATTCCCAACCAGAGTATCATTTTTGTAATTATATGAATATGTAAAGGAAAAAGGTAATTTTTTTACTCAAACCAACCTAATATATAGCTTATGTGATTATAGGAAAAAAGAATAGTTGTATAATGTACTCAAAACAAGGGAAATGAATTGTGCATGAAAATCAACAGGAGATGACTTTTAAAATTCACACTGAATTCTTGAGGAGCACAGAGAGTGTCCGTGTTAGATCAGGTTTTATCTTTACAAGAAAATTGTAGGAATTTATGAATATCTACTACTTTACTGTTTATTCAAGAGCTTACAGTTGTGTCTTTTGTCTTGGAAAGACTTTTAAAATGTAGTGCAGAGAACACAATTACAAGTAAGGAAGAGTGGAAAAGAACTGACTTAATCAAAAAATGGACTTGACAGCTAACTCTGGTGCTAGTGTTTCCAATGCAATGTGTTTTACTGTAAGAGATAGAGGGTGTAGATTGAGAAGCCAGAAATGTGATTCATAGGACTAAAATGTTTCCCAGATAAATCCACGAAAATGTTTTCTCAGAGTTCTGTTGTTTGTTGAGTTGATAAGGACTGAAGATTTCTGCCTCCAAAGGGAGGACCCAGTTGGGATGTTAGAAAAGCCATTCCTGCTGACCTTGCTTCCAGCTATCAGATGCTTTTTCACCTTGGTTTTCAGCATGACTTCTGCTATTGTTTGTGTGATTTTTTTTTTAATAACAAAATAACAAAAGGGGCCAGAGGAGGCTGATCTTAGCAGAAGTTGTGACCAGAGGCAGGAAGGGAACGTGAAGGCAGAGGGTCTGGCAGCAGGTAAGTGGCAATTGTAACGAATGGAGTTCAGCGCATGGGTGAGCAGACGGGAGTTTATTGGAAATCTGGAAGTATCTAACAGAGATGATGGCAGAAACTAAAGGTGAGGGAAAAGTGAAGGCCGAGTACTCTGCACAGAAAAAAGCCACAGTTTTGTTTTTTTTTTTT
>VXBT01010156.1:0-54460 GCA_013400235.1 Oriolus oriolus | reverse complement strand
TTTTTTTTTTTTTTTTTTTTTAACAGTCAGGCATCTTTTCTTTCAAAACAGAAGCAGGAAGCTGCGTGTAAAGAAAACAGTGCCACTGTGAACTCTAAGAGCATCAACAACTGCTTCAGTTGGAGGACCTGTGACACTTATGTCTTCAAGGAAGACATCCAGGCTACTGAGAAAACAGCTTTAATGACTACATGGTGGCATAGTGATGCTTCAAGAGCTATAAGCTAAATCTTGGCTGCATTATAATCTATGTGACTCCAGAGTTTTTATGCTTATGTAGAAGAGTCCATATTAATATTGTAAACTGGTGTAGAAAAATATAATTTATGGAGTGACACTTTCTAGAGTACAAAAAGGAGAGTTGTGGCAAAATACTTGTCTCTTTCTGTACAAATCATTGTAATGTTACTGCTACAATGTGTATATTAAATGGATACAGTAGTAAGACACTACTTCTAGTGGAAGAAAAAAAATAATGATTTTCATATTTCAATCAAAGCTAATTATATTTTTAGTTATATTTAATTTGATTTTTGAGTTTTATCTTCTGTTTTGATTTTTCTTATTTCTCATTTCTATTTCCTACAGTATTTTCAGAGGACTGAATGGTCAACTGCATTAACAGCTCATATGTTCTCTTTTTACTAACAATTCTCTCCATCACTCATCAGTCTTTTCAAAGCAAATAGATCTTTGGTGATTTGGTAGATGGAAATGTGTCCCTCAGCATCAGTATTGAATCAGTCTCTCCATGTGATGACATGGAGTCTGAATCTGGTTAATGACATGGCGCACAAGTCGCTACTTAATTAGTAAAATATAATGGTGTACAGAGACAATGTGCTGATGCAGAGGCACTGTGTGCAGCTCAGATGAGATGTATGAAATTGACACCTTGCATTCTGTTCGACAAATTCTTGAGTTTGCAAACTGAAATATAGGCAGTAATCTATTCTCCCACAGATTTCAGTGACACTTGTCATTTTTCTCTGCTGTTAAAAGTCCCAAATGTTCAAAAGCCTGGACTTAAATGACTTTGAACTATTTAATCCCCTTTTCATTTTCTACTTCTCTGGTTATTTTTAAAATGGGGATGAAGAATGTTTAGCCAATGCTAAGATTATATTTCAAAATTTTCTCACAGCGTGTTTAATGAAGTCTTAAAAAGATATATATCGAAGTGATTACAGAAGCGTTAGAGGAATTTATTTTAATAGTAGCTTTAATGGACTTTAGTTTCAGCGGCATTCCATAATTTCTTTTCCGGTTTCTGAATATCCTTTTAGAAAGTGGAGTTTACCCTTATGTTTACTGTTGTGCTGTAATTCTTTCTGTGTATGTAGTTTGACTTTCTACAGTCAGGAAGCAACTCTGGGTTTTCTTTATCCATGCATTTGATTTGCCACTCTGAACCCCCTGCCCCTGTTGATGTCAGTCTTCTGGAGAGAACAATCCTCATTACCTCTGCTATAGATATGCAAGGCTCTGCAAAAAGGACAGTGTTGCCTAGAGATTTTAACTATTTGTTTAAGAGTTTTAGAACTGTTTAAGCTTGAAAGCAGCAACAAGTTTTTACTTATTTTAGATCCAGTGACAAACTACATACTGGTTTTTGCATTATGAAAACAAGCAGCTGCCAGGCAGGATATTCCATGTTGCCTTGACTGATGGCTAGCAATTCTACTGAATAACATTTGAAGTATAGGGGCTTGTTCAGGGCTAATCCCAAGAGAGGTTTCTGGAGTTAAAGATAGCTGAACTTTAGTGTAGGCCATCTCCTTAGCAGTCAAACAAAATAACCTCAGTGACAAAACGGTGACTCAAAATCAAAAGCTCATCTAAAAAGATAGATTTGAATTGGGAGTGTATTCATGAGGAGAAGGAACTGATACATCCTTTGCTGTTTGACTGCGCTTACTTTTAATGGCATTAGTGTAAAGGGCAGAGAAGACCTTCCTAGAGTTTCTAAAAGGTCAGTTTACTTGTGATATGGGATGAAATTTGGTCTGCTTCTCGCATTTAAATAGGAGGCCTTTCATTGTATTGCTGTGGGTAATTGATTGGTAACACTGACATGGAAAGCTCCCAAACACGTGGTACTACAGCCAATAGCTCAATTAGTGTGCCTGTGTGACTCTCCACATACACACCCCAGATGTTTTCATGAATTGTATAGAGGCATAACCAAGATAGGCTCTCAGAATCTGATGATGTTGGTTTTTGAAGCATGTATATATTGCTTTCATGAAATACAAGCCCTAATAAACGGGAAGGTTAATGATCAGGAAAACTATGTTCCCTGGCAGATTACTGATTTCCTGCCTTACTTTCTAGATTATTTTTTATTCCTCTATTCTGCAGCTTTTGCAGAAGTGTATAATAGCTTAGAAATGAGCTGCTAATAATGAAGTATGGTACTATTCATCAGAGGAACAAATTCCTCTGGACTGGTGACATATTTGCTCTTGACTTGTGTGGGGTTATATTCACAATGTTTTTATGCAGAGGGTCATTACATCCACTTGTAAATGAGTTGTGTCTGTATCTGATACTAGATACATATATTTGAATGCAGAGTGTCTGCGATGCATACATGGCTTGGATAAACATTTGCATTCCCTTCAGTAGTCTTCCTTTTCAACTGTTATTTATGATATTTAAGTCAGCCTGAGTGGGTACTTGTTTATCGGTTTATTAATTACTGATCTGACTAAATAAACTTACACTTAGACAACAGATATTGCAGTTAAAATCTCTCTCTTAGAACTAAATATTCTGGATAATACTTTATGTAAAATTCAAGTTGCCAACTAGTATCAATATTATTGTAAGTATTGGCAGATGTGAACTATTCATCTTAAATTTTATACTCCTTCCCTAGACATGATTTTGCATCTAATTCAAAATTTAGAATGACTCACATTTCTTATTTGACAAAAATCCTTAAATATTTAGTTATGCCTCAGATGGTGTGAGCAAACTAGTATTGAAGTTTTTTCAACTGAGGAAAGGAAATAATGAAGTTCATTTTTTGCTTTTTAGCATTAAACTCTACTTATTAAACAGCTAGACGGCCTTAATTATAATATCAAACATCAGACCTGATTTCCAAGCCTGATTTCAGTAGGTTATGTCTTCGTTCTACACTGTTATGTATTAAGGTGTTGTAATCACATGGCAAAGTAGTTACTGATACTGAAAAGCATTGTGTCACCACAAATGTCTACTTATACAGCTATGCAGATGTTAAAGTAGTACCTGCACAATAATGAAGTGATAATTGTGAGGAAGCATTTTGGCTTCTAAGACAATTCATAACTTTTATGTTGCTTTTTGAAATTCATAACTTTTTGTTACTTGCTGACATGGTGAGTATGGATGTACAGAAAGCATGTGGCTGTAAAAGATGCAGACCCATGCTTTTGAGACATGGTGAGCATTGATGGCTACTGCCGGTGTGGTCATCTGTGTTGCCTTCCTGGCAATATCTCGTTTTCCTTTTGCCCTGGCTTTGTTTTGCCAGACTGAGTTACGATGAAGAAATGACTCTTGTCTCCTTTAACAATGCAGTTTGTAAGTGAGGCATTGAATTGCCCTGCAAGTCTCTGCTGCTACAGACCTGACCTAATTCACACAGGAGTTTATAATACTTGGATTAATAACAAAAGGTATATGGGAAGATATTAATTCCTGCTTTTCAGCCCTTGATAAACGAATATAAAAATATAAATGCGAAATTTTGAGTGAGCTCGTCTTAATAAATCTAATTATGCACCAGGTATATCTTGTGTAAATGTTAATAGCATTTTAGTATCTGGCAGTAATTAAGGCTTTATTCAATGAGGCATAAATGTGACTTCGATTCAAAGAGCTGGTCTATCATGTTTATAAGCAAAATTATGGGCTGTGTAAATATAGTCTCTATGCAGTTTTGATAGTCTTAACAGAGATGCTTTGGCTGAAATTTATCTGATACTTGAACCAGTAACTGCATTAAGAGGGGAAAAAAAGAATCACACAAGACTGCATTCTAGGTACACAATTCTCCAATTGTTTGGCTGCAGGAAAAAAACCTTTGTTGCTTGGGGCTCAAACTGCGTGGTCGTTTATTTTGTGCTTTATTTAATTTTGCTCCATGACTCTGGAGTTGGTTTATTCTGTTTGTTTGTTTTGTTTGATTTTGGGGGGTTTTTTTGCATATATTTCTTCTGTTCCTCTGTGACTTAAACGTATTTGTCTATATTTCTGATTCTGTCTAACCATTTTTCTATTGCTGGATTCAGTGATACTTGCATAGGGAGGTGAAACAGTGATGTACTTTTTACATGTTCTCTTCAGCCCCAAATATCATATCTTTCTTTGATAGTTCAGTTTTATAGTGAGTTGATTACTGAGGAGAAATTTTTCTTTGAAGATTTTTGACTTTATTTGGAACCGGGGAGAGAAACACTACTTTAATCTTACATACAAAAATAGGAGCTGTCCTCTCTAGCTAATAACTCTTGCCTCAAATGATATAGTATTACTTTTTAAGAGCTTGCTCTTAACTCTAGTGAATTCAAGAGACGTCTCTTGTCTTTTACTACTCTCTTTACCTCAGACCACAGATGGTATACTGTACAATTGTTTATTCTAAGTCACTTCAAGGGAAGTTTCTGGCTTTTGCAAACCGTGATCTTGATGTTGCTTCTCATCGAACAGGTAAATTTGAATAGGTCTGTTATACGGGAATTTAAATTTTCATTATCTTGACTCTTCTGGCAAGGTAATCAATGACTATACTCTTCGTATAGACAGTGACAAAATGTAGTAAATACTTACATAAATTAAGGTCTTGCACATCACGAAAAATAGCTCAGCCTAAGTTCAAAGTTAGACTAGTCACAGGTTTGCTTTCTAGCTTGAGAATCTCATTCTTCAATTTTTACTTATTTGTTCAGTTTGAAATGTCTAGGTTTAAAAGATCTAAATTCAAAGCTTGCTGAAATAAATGGAAGTTTGTCTCAATTTTTTAAAATGTTTCTTTTCAACATTTGTTAAGCTGAATTAAAGTTTTGCAGGGTTGCTTCCTATGGTTTTGATTTTACTTGAAAAAAATATTCTTTTGTGGTGCATCTTCAATTCCTTTGAAGCTGGGATGCTTTTAAAAAGCTATAGAGTTGGACTCCTGTTCAGTTCTAAATCCTGCTGGAGAGAGAAGTAATGGGATTTTGTTCTGTTGTGTACAAATATTCACCTGAAACATATTTGCTGCTGACAAGGTTAAAAACTGCTGAAACAGAATTGTTGTCTATTTCTCTTTCCCTTTCCCCTCCGCTTATCCTGTCTCATAAACCAGTCAAATCCTGTTTTTGGAGTGTACCTTGACATGCTAAATGTGGCACCTTGCTCTTTGCTGTATCTTCCACCATCACCTCTGTGACACAATCTTCACATTCAAGCACTTAAATGCATAGACTGAGAGAAACTGGGAAACTTTGTTCTATTCTGCCTAAAAATCGATAAAAATGCACCGCATGAGATTTTCTCTTCCTTCTGTGATTGAGTGGTGTTTGGTGTTTCCCCCAAAGAGATGATGAATATGAACTCTAGTTCTGTGTTAAAGGTGATGGTTTTGTGCATAGTTTTGGTTCTGCTAGCCTCAGTTTCCAGTTTGTAAAATAGCAATATATTCACTTGTTTAGCTCTCATCAGTATTTTAATACTTAAAATTTGTGAAAGGATCAGGTGCAATAACAGTGATAATTCTGAAAAAAAAAAAGAGAAGAAAAATGAATTATTGTGATTCAGAGCAGGGAATGCATGGAAAAATATGTTGAACCCACAGGCACCAAGTGCAGCAACTTGCTGCTGATCTCACTTGCATATTCGGTGAGGTAGGACTTGTAGTCATGCAAGTGATACACCTTAATTCTTGTGGTCTGTCCCATGAGTGTAGGCAGGAAGAAAAAATTCAGGTGTGTATTGGTGTATTCCACTTTTTGCAGCAAAGTGTGTCTTTAGTGTCTTGGTTCTGCATCTGAAACTAAACCACTGCTGAACTATTGTTACACTAGGATAGATCCTCAGAACTATTTTGTCAGTTGCTACAGAAATGCATGCTGGATAGGCTGAGAAATATACTATATCCACAGAGAAATAGTGAAGTTCAGGTATTTGGAATTCTCTCCAAGCTTGGGAAAGGAATGAACTTTGGAGAGGATGGACTCTTCATTTGTTTCCTTCCAGGAGGGGTGGATTTTTAAAATTCTTTTCTTTCAGTCTAAGTCATTGTTCTCATACATTAGGTTTCCTGAGTACAAGTTTGCTTACCAAAATTAAGCTAAACCTAGTCCTGCCTTTCCTACATCCTTATTTTCATTTCTTCTGCTAGAAGGCGCACGGCCTTGGGGTTTTTTTGGTTTTTTTCTTTTTCCCCCTCCAGCAACTGTTTTAACCAGTTACCCCTGTAGGGGATCTTCAGTCCTTTTCCCAGCTTCCTCTAGATTTGTCTTTATCTCAGTCTCATTGCTCAGTCACACTTGCCCTATTGCTAAAGCTGTGCCATGGATGACCTTTGCTCTTCCAAGCCCCTTGATTTGTAGGTAATACAAGAACCTTCCAAACCTCCCTCTGTTTCTCTGCAGTACTAAAACATAGGGAAGATTAACACCAAGTGAAATGCCACAGACCTGTTTATACATATTAGATCACTATGACTGAAGAGAGTCATGCGTGAGGAAGCACTGGAAGGGCTGAATTAATTACTTGACTGTCCTGTTGTTGTTTTTTTAAAGAGCTTCAAGTGCAAAAACTTATCTTATCAGTGATTTACTCCATCACATTTCCTTGTATGATGCATTTATTACTTTCCCTGCTTTCTTATAAGAACAAAGCCAGTTCATGTCTTATGTTTTCAGATATACTGGTATGTCAATCAGCAGTATTTTCTGTAGTGTCTAGTGTATTCCTCAAAGTTTGCCTCCCCATCCTCATAGCCCAAGCCAATGTGAATTGTTTGAAATGTGTGACACTCTGTAGGCCACCTTTTGAAAAATTTTTATTGCACTTTTTCTTACATTTACAAGGGTCATTTGCTTGTGTTATCTTCAAATTTTATTTAAAAAAAAATTTATAGTCACAGCATGGTTGAACTTTTTCATCTCCTCTATTATGGTTAACAGTGATAAGCATAAAAAATGCAGTTTCTTCTGTTGCAGAGACTGTTGGGTTCTTATCCAACCTTCAATTTTCCATATTTTTACAAGGTTAGTAAATAACTTCCTGGAATTCTGATGACAAATTAAACAGAATATAAATCTATTTTCTGACTTTCAGATTTCACATAACTGTACGGAGCTCCCCTAAGAACACTAAAGAGTTTACTGATGAATCAAGATTAATTTCCACTCTATTATTATTGACTTTATTTTTTTTTTGTTTTTTTTTTTTAGAACCAGTGCAGAATTCAATATCATAGACTGAAAATTTTCACAGAATTGATTCATGAGCTGGAGATGTGTCTCTTGTACTTAAATGGCTGAGCTTTGATGAAAGAACTAATTTTCTTCAAATCACTATTTCTTTCTATATAATCCATGCACATTTTTGCTTATAAGACCACGGCTATTGGTTGATCTAGTTTTTCAGGACGATAAAGAATTTTACATCAAGGTAAATAGCTCTTATACTATATGTCCTACCAATATACCTGCTAAATATTAATCAATAAGTACATTAGTAATGCACATTATATTTTGATAGCTGCTAACTGTTTGGACTGCATTTTGTAGAGCGGGTTGATAAACACATAGAGATTCAGATTATGTTCATCTGCAATTCTTTCCTCCAACAGATTTCTCATATGTGTGTATGTTCCAATACACTTTCCTAAACAATCAGACATTGTAATTTTAAATGTTCAAATACGGCTTTTTTCTTCCAGCCCCCCATCTTTGTGGAGAGCTTACTCACTGTGATTTTGCTTTTTCTTTTCCTTTTTATTAAGCAAAGGGTAGATACAATGCTCACGTTTTACTGTTAAATGTAACCAGAGAAGGTCTACAATCTAAAGCCCAAATGATTAACAGCTTAAGGAAAGGAATAATTACTGGAAATCTGGGAATGAATAATTTGTCATGAAAAGAAGAGATTTTTGAAATTTAGGAAGAAAATGGTTCTACCATATTTTAGTATTAAGATTAGCTTTTAAGATATATCATTGCAGTAAATATAATGTAAAATTTTAACTTACTGCTCACTTGAAATCAACTGATTTTTTTAAAAAAAAATCTTTAGAAAAACTTAACACCTGCCTAAGACTTTTTATTTTGGTATCCTAAGAATGGTTGGACTGTTTGAGACATCAGTTTTTATAAGGAAACATCCACCAAATGCTATTGCACTTTCTAATGATCCATGAAGACCATGGAGAGACTGCTATAAATCATATAGGAAGGAAAAACAATGTTGTTCATTTGGATGGAGAAAACAAAGGTTTAAATCCAACTGTGTGATGCCCTCAGATAACTCTTCATCTTCTCAAGAAGATGCGCTGCATTTTCTGATTCCTTCTGGTAAAACATGCTGTTTTGAAAACTCCACCTTGACTGAAATCCTAAAAAATAAATAAAAGGAGTTATGTTTTGCTGACTTTTGCCCAGAAGGCTTGTTAAAATACTTGAGGTATAAACATGTCCTTATGGAAGGAAAGGAAAATGCAGAGTTCTTATGGAAACCCCTTGAGGATTCTGTGTTAGCTTTTGCACTCACATTGAGCATTGAACCAAGCCCCAGAAATGGGCTAAGTGTAGAATGGCTGCAGCTGCTGGCGGACTTCAGCCAGGAGTAATTTGCTCAGAATCTTTTACATTCAGTGTGCCTTCTCTCTGTCTGTATTCCAGTAAGCCTTTTCCCTGGAGATTAACAGCTCCTGTGCTACTTGAGCTCAGCGTGAGCTACCCGAAGTAACAGTTCTATGTGCTTCTCTTAATGGTTTAGGCTCTAACATATGAGTAAAGAGGAAAAGGTATTGCACAGGCAGTTTCCTGGAATACTTATATTTATTGTGTATGAGCTACAAATGACTGAATAATGGATTTTGGCTGATAAAAATAATGTAAAAGGATTTTAATAATAAAGTTATTCTCACTGTATTTTGGACATAGGACCAAGACCTCATATACATATATTTCCATGTGAAGTTTACTTATTTAATTTCACTGGGAGGCTTCCTAACAAGAGCACAAGTCAGCCTGATCAAGGTGCAGAAAGAAGTTTACAGTTCTTTATCCTTCTAATGCATGCCAAAACAGTCAACATTTTCTGTAGTTAGTGCAAATGAAAAATAGCTAGGTGTTGGCAAGCAGTGCTTTTAGATACCTCGGGGGGGAGGTTTAAAGTTTTTTAAGACCATTCCAGCTTTAGATTCTGGAACAGGATTTTGGATTCTATGCTCAAGTTTTATAACTTACTTATAATTTTATCACTTATTGTTTTTCATCATGTCCCAGTGGAAAGTAATATGTTAATATTAATCATATATTTTCTTTCTTTCTGTTATCTCCACTAGAAATTGATGAAAAACTTGCTCTCAGTATTTTAAGATATTTCAGTTATACAAGTATTTAAATATAAGAAGCCACTTTTAAAAGTACTCTGAAACTGTTGAGAAGTTGTGTTATTTGCAGTTCTGTGATTTGATTCAACTGCCTGTATCTGGAGAAGCAACTTGGAAGAATGATCTGGAGAATACTGCATATAAGAACTGTAAATCAGTCCTTGTGCTGGTCCATGCAGCAGAAGGTTGGGCAGGGTGGGACTCTGAGATCAGAGGGGCTGATGTTTGCAAGCAATTTAATGTGTATCCATGAGAAACAATGCCAGCAGCTATTTTCTGGAGTGATTATTACATGAGTAAAGCATGAACAGCACTTGATGGTTTTTACGTCTGCCATCTGAAGTGTTACGACTTTGCTCTTAGGACTTGACCTGGTATGTCTAGAGAGTAAGAACTTCAATATTGGTCTGAGGTTTTGAATGAGCCAGAGTGCATTTTGTGTGGACACATCATAATTTAAAGCATTTTTTTAAAATTGGAAAGTTAGTTACAGTATCATAGTGAAATAGCCTTGATTACTCAGTGGAAGAAATTGGCCATGATAGATTATGTGACTTAAGCAGCAGATATTAATTTTGTGACAATCACAATGCCATTCATTGAGCAGGTGAAATACTGACCTGTCATACTACTGATAAAACTTTTCTAACTCAAAGTATCATTATCGTGGACTATTTCCTGAAAGGAAAGATAGTTAAGAGGAGATGAAAATGTGTGTATTGTGCTCAAGCCATGCTAACAGATACAAAATATTAATTAGTGCTCACTGAGATGCTGGTGCAGCAAATTGAATAACTTGCAGCTAATTTCTCCAGCTGGAAGGCTAATTAATGCTGGAAGCCAGTGCTGGCCTGCCATATTCCTGAAGCTCTGGGAACTGTGCTGCTACTTGCCATACAGAGACGATAATGAATTACTGGGGAAGATAGAACTCTGGCTAACTATAACAGTCTCTGGCACTTACCCACACCCTTGTAATTTGCATTTTGTCTGCCTCCCATAAGCAGAGAGATTTCAAAAGGTTTTGTGAAAAAAGCAACTTACTACACGGCTATTTTACCAAGGTGAGTAAATATTGTAAATTATTAAATTGTTTAAAGTGAATAAAAACATATCCATGATAGTTTTTGGGTGAGCCACAGACCAGAGATAACATGAGAATAGGTTTTAGCGATAAGATGAGGTGGAAAGACAGAACCTGGGTGGAAGAGCAAAGCCCAAGACATACATGTGGATATCAGGATGTGCTGGTGCCTCAATCTTGGATGACTGAGAAAAAAGGAGGCCTCTGGTATGAAGGAACCCCAGGAAGAAACTGAGGGGTTTTTTGTTAAAAGCTTGGCTTGAAGGTGGCTGCTTTTTACTTGCTGACCTCACACTGCAAATGAGCAAACCTGTCTAATGACACCACACAATATGGGATTATTCAGCTATATCATAATAACTTTCCTATCTCTTGCTTCATCTGCTGCTCAAGGTTGCCCATTTATTTTAAAGTCTTAATGTCCTAAGTAGGGCTATTACAAACTCTCAAGCTTATCTGAGAGCCTAATATGCCCTGCAACACCTTTATAAGACATGATGATGTGTGAGACTGAAAGAACTCAGCATGAAGCAAATTGCATTTCATATGAACATCCAATAGTAGCCAGTAAGCTTGGTTCCTGCCTATTCCATTTTATCAAGTTGTCCTAAACCTAACTGTATTTTGGTAGAGATGCTAAGCTAATTTAACTTTTCTGTGATTTTTTTTTTTTTTTTAGATTTAAAAGAAAAGTTTATTTGCCTTTAAAATTCAAAGTGTAACTTCATTTTGGGGGTCAATGGATCTGAAGGGATTTGCAGATACATTCCTTCTAAACATGCACTTTGAAATAGAAACAATGTCTTTTTGGTTAGATTGGAAAAAATTGCATTCCATTTAATTTTAAAGTGGGTGTTAGATACACTGTTATGATCATTATGGTAATATGACCTTTCACCAACTGGAACTGTTGGCCAGCAAGATTTAGATTCTGTAAAAATAATTCATATCGTAAATAAGAAGTGAAAGATTTGCTCTAATTAGGAGAAAATTAATAGTTTGGGTGAGGTGTGGCTGCATGAACGTAGTTCATGTTCACAGAGAAGATGCTTTTCTGTGATAGAAGTTCTGGACATCAATGTTGATGTTTTCAGCGCTTTTTATTTCATGGTAGTGAACTTAAAGTTCATTACAACCTCCCTTCCCCTCCCCAGTTAGATTCACAGTAGGTGACCCCAAGTGCATTTTTACCCTTGAGGCAGACCTGGTAGATCTTTAAGGATATTTGATTAATGTGGAGATCTTTGCCTTTATAAATGCTGAGTGGACTAAATGAGAATTAAGAGTGATGATACATTAGTGTTCTTCATTTTCCAGCACTAAGCATGTACAAATAACATTCTAATAGCTCATTCCACAGCTGTAACTTAATATATTTTAATGAGCCTTTGATCTTTGACATCTGGGGTCTCCATATATTGAAAATAGCTTATAAGTATGGGAATGAAAGCCAAATATTTCTGCACTGTACTTGCAAGGCCAGAAATGCTGATATGCTGATAACTTCTGCATCAGCATCTGAAAGTTGCATTTAGCAGAAAACTGATGAACACACAATTTGTATTGAAACAAACAGAAAATCTCAGGTTTGTAAAAGAAATGATAAGTTAGTTATGGTCTATTTTTCTGGGTGGGTCAATGTCACTACTGTGCTGAACATGGCACAAACAACAGTTCCATTCATGGAGTGGGGAAAATGGCAGGTGTCTTAGACCACCTAAGGTTTGCCTGAGCTAATTATTTTTATTTTATTATTAATGAAGAGTATTTAACATCTATAAGTCTTAAAAATGTACAAACAACAACCTGTAGGGTTTTTTTTTTTTTAGAGTTCTGCCTTGTCCTGAGTTGTTGAATATAAAATGCTTTTCTTTATTCCTTGTCTCTAATTACCAGAAATTTCTGGCAAATCCCCTTTTTACGTTGAAGGTGTATTTTGCGTTGGTTTATAATTCACATGAAAAACTTTTAGATATTTTGGTTGTTGAACCTTAGTTTTTTTCCCCTTGATTGACTGTCCATAAACCTTGACAGCATGAGATGGAACTTGCAAGAGGCTTTAAGCATGTAGTAGTCACTGCAGATGCCAGAATTTTGTGCATTTCCTGATATACATCCCTCGTGACTCCTCTTCCATTACATTTATCATTACCAGATCAAAAACTCATCTAAGTACTTACAGAGCTTGTGTTTTCAGTAGGTATTTGGGCCTTGTACTTGCCTAAAATAGCACGCTTTAATGACCTTGTGTAACTGCAGGCTTTTTCTTTAGCATTATTTAGAGCTGCAAACTATTCTTAGGGAAAAATACTGGGCATTCCTACGAATTGACAGACAGAGATTTTCTTCCATGTCATATACTGCAGTAACCATGAACCCTCCCAGATATCTTCAGTGAGTGACATATTCATATGCTGATTAATATCCTAGTCCTACTTTTTAATAGTTTATTTCTATTTCCTTTCCATTTCCTTCAGATTTGCAACCACCCTTTTTGATCATTCTCCTGCAGTGATTAAATCACATAGTGAGTTGTGACTAAGCTAATTTTAATGTGATTGTAATGTAATGCAATTATAATGCTTCCTTTGTATTTTCATAGCTTGTTTAAACAATAAAAGCTATAATCTCATGCTGACATGAAATGGATCAGGACTTTCACTTCATAAATCTGATTAATTTATGAAATTGCCATACCAGTAATGTAAACTGAGGATGCTGTATTATGTTATACCCACGCAAAAGATAGCTCTTGGTAAACTATTCCTTGCTTTCTCAAAAACTATACAGTCTGTATCCACACAATGGTTATATTCTGATGATCTTCAGTAGACTGCTGAGTCCCACGTTTCATGGATCTAGTATTCTTCACTGAATGCATATGCTTTGAATTCCTATTTCACTTCATCTTCCTAGTCTGGAAGACCTTACAGATAGCTAAGTCAGCATATTTCTTAGAATGAAGAAACTCCATTGCCCTTCTTTCATATTAAAAGCAAAATGTTTTCTTGCACTCTGTAAACATCTAGGTCCTGATCCTCACTAGCAAAAGATGCAGTTTATAAACATACTTTTCCACCTTTTGTTCAGCGATATGTGAATTTCCATTTGATGGATATGAATAAAAGCATAGTAGTCATGTTCTTAATGACTATTCTACTCTATACATCTTGGAAGGAACAGACATTGCAGGAAAAGGGTGACAGTACTAGTTTTTCAAGAGTTTGTCTTTCACTTCAGTGGGTCACAAAAACCTCCTGATTCAGCTGGTGAATGAAGGTGATTTGCCAAGGCATGTGAGCTATTACTTTTTTCTTTTTTTTTAAGCTTTGTCCCTGTATTTATTTTATTTGACAATCTTGTCTTCCAGGTTTGTTGCCAAAGGCTAGAAGTGTCCTACCCTCTTCAGTGACAATCTCTATCACTCACTCCTGAAGGTTCTTGTGAGAAAGAATACAGAAAGATCTCATGACTTTTAGCAAACAATGAAGTTACATCTCTACTGAATTAAGTAGATGCAGGTGGAGATGTCTCTGATAGCTGTTCAGTGGTGAAATGAATCATATTAAAATATCAGGCAATTGGGCCAGAGATGTTCGTTGTATTTTAAAAAAATATGTACAAATACAATGACTTTTAATTTAATCACAGCAGAATCCTTTCACACTTCTCCATAAAACGAGAAATTTTAAAAATGATGTATCATGCTAAGGGAATATCATGAATTTAATAACTCTTTGACTACAATAAACATTTAACCTGTTCATATGAGAGCTACGAGTTACTGCCTATGTATCTCAGTTCTTGCTTTAATTCAGATTTGAGTATTTCTCATACGACACATAAGCTATTCCTCTGCATAGTTAATAATTCTGTATTTCACAGAAAATGTCAAAATAATTATGCTTATCTCTATGGATTGCATTTAAAAATCTTGTTTTGATTTCCTCCTCCACCAAAATCTGTGTTTTACAGTATTCCATACTTTATGCTTCCTTTTCTCCCTGCCCCTTCATATTGTATCTTTGATTGTCAGCTCCTCTCATGCCATTGCTATGCTTAGAAACAATAGCTTCTCCTCTTCTGGAGTAACCGCTTTTGAACAGATTTTTAAGTACAATAATCTCCACTGGCTATGATTTATGCTTTAAATTAATCTTAAAAACAAGAGAAATCAGTTTAAATCTGACCTAGTAAAAGGAAAATCTTGTTTGTTTGTTTAAAAAAAATTTTTTTCCGTTTAATTTTCAAGCCTCCCAAACTAAAAAGAAAAATGATCTCATTTTGACCTATGTGTCAAACAGAGTATGTTTCCAGGTCTCTGTGTTTGCCTGATCAAGAAAGTTCCATCTATTTCATTTTAGAGATATATTTCAAAATGTCTGATTATCATCTGAAAGTACTTTCATAGGAATCAGATTTCTGATACTAGACATCTATAAATGAGATGAGACCTAACACTGTCTAATGGGTTTTAATGGAACACATGCAAATTCAGGTTAATGTGCCTTTTTCTTTGGGAGGAATGATGAACTGTTGAAGTAATTTGTACAAGATGTGGTGGATTCTTTATATTTTTGGACAGCTTTCTGAAAGATTTCTTGAGCTATTTTAAACTACTAGTTAGCTGCTTGAAGAATGATGGTCTGGATCAACCACTAGGTGAAGCTGATATTTATTAGTCTGCTGAACAGTCCTGAAAAAGATGATGACAACGCTAGGAAGTCTTATAAAATACTTAATCTTGAAGTGGGATTTTGATCTGTGCTATAACACGGTAGGGCTTGTAGGTGTAAAGCATCAATTTTCTCTCCAGTTATCAGTCCTCCATTAGGTGTGTCATTAGTTCCCAGCATAGCTATTTGATTTAGCATGCATTTTGCTAGTGACCATCTCCTTTATAAAGTCTTTGTAGAGCATCTGATTTGAGCCACTGCCAGATAAAAGTGTCTCCACAGGGACACACTGAATGTCTCCACTCTTTAGCCTGGGACTGCTAATTGCTCTCCCCTCACCCAAGAAGTGCAACTTGGTTTGACTTTGAAGCAAATAATTCAGAGCGCAGTAACTAGAAGTGACACTGACAGCTTTTCTATCCCAGGATAGTATTTATTATACAACATTCAGAGTTCTTGGCATATCATGTACAAACTAAGCTGAATTCAGAGTCCATGCTAAAAAAGCTTTGTTCAGAAATTGGCTTCATGTCAGTGTAGGAAGTAAAATAAATTATTCTGAGTTGTATCAACAGTTTTAGAAGGCTAGAAATTAGAACATTTTTCTTAATGCAAAAATTCATTTAGTAACTCAGCTTTTTTTTAACATTTTAATTTAAACTTTAAAATAACCCTCTAGGCTGAGAATATGTATGAGAAATTTCGGCCCAATAGGGACTTTTTCAAAGCTAAAGGGTAGTGAAAATAGTGCTAAGGATGGAATTACTTCTGTAGAACATTAACTATGGCTCCATACTAAAATTACCTTTCTTAAATGAGACTGCAGCGTTTGTGTTCTGGAAATGTCTTTACACTTTGAAGTTATCTCTCAATTAAGTTGAATTCTCTGCTGCTTCATGTTTGTCTCTGTCTGAACAGCAAATAGGGGATGAGTGTCTTGGGCTTTTTTGAGTGAAGGCTGTTGAAATCTCTGAGGTAAGTTTTATTTTTGAAGGAGAACCTTTATGATCTTAAAAATACATATATGCTTTTGATTCCAGCTGTATTATCTATTACTTGGTTCTGCTAATTTTACATTTTTCACTGCATTCTGCTAACCAAGTAATTCAGATGGCTCAGTAAAAATTTAATGTTGTTCTTTGTCATGCTTTTAATTTTTATCAGTCTCATAATAAATATAAGGAAAAACTAAGAAACTTTTGAAATATTAATATAAAAGTACATATTGCAACATATTTTAATGAAAATATTCTTCATAGTTATTAGCCAATTTCCTAAAAGAAATATGAAGTAATTAATGTAGTCACACTTTAATTTTAATGTATTGTTGTACTCGAAATAGGAGGAGTAAAATTAAGCTGAATTGTCATGAGTACTTGAATATCTTCTAACAGGGCAAATAAATAATACAGCCATACAGGATAATAATGAGAACTGAATAAACACTGAAGTTTTAATATAAGAATAATGCATGTTGACTTTATTAGATGTTTTGCTGAAGTATTTAATCAGATTCACATTAAAAAAAATAATTAGTAACATCTGTTATTATCGTGCCAAAACCATAAAGCAGGATCAATTGCATCTTAAACATTTATATGAAGTCTCTGTTAGAATCAAGAACTCCATCAATACATGGAATGAAACTTTAACTCACTATTCACATTTCAAAGAGAAAGAGGACAACAAAAAAAGAGTAATCTTGTTGGAAAATGTCTTCAGGCCTTCTATTGCTACATGGTATGTCCCCTGCAAGAGAAATGGTTGAGTCTTTATTCATGTGCCTACAATTTGTACATCTGACAGCACTCTGAACAACCACATACAAATTCTGTAAACCATTTTGTTTCTGGTCACAAAGAAATTTATATCAGATGATAGGACAACTCTCTGAGCACAGAAGTCTCATCTAAGGTAACTTATGTATCTTATAGCAATGAATCACAAGTAGATTTCCTACAAATTTCCAATCACTGTCTCAATAGCATTTATGCAACATCAGAAATAGGTGCTTGCTTTCTGTTGAAGACTTCATACACAGCTTTAAAAAACCTGCAGCTGTATACAAGAGTAATAACTCAAACTTTTTTGTTTGAGAGCTGCCCTGAGCACTGTTATTGGGAAAAGTACTTGGAGGATGTTTGCACAGATTTCTTAAGCTTTCTGTAGGCTACAATCATCTCTGTAGGTGGAAAAGCCGGCTGTATTTGTTCGTGCTCAGTACACTCTTACTCTAGGTATGTTTTACTCATTTAACATTCTAAGTATTTAATTGTCTTTATAATGGTTCAATCAGCCATATGCCTCAGAGGTTATACTGAGAACTTGTTTGATCCCCAGCCAATGTTTACTTTCAGATTATAATGAGCAGTTAGTAAGTACTTACCATCTGTTCCTGAGAAAAGGGAAATCTTCTTTGTCTTAGTGGACAAGTGGGAAAATAATTCAGAAAGCTGATTATTTGTTCATGTAAGTAGATAATGGGCCAAATTTTGTTAAGAAAAACTGAGAGCAAAATTCTTACTGCTAGTACAGACCTGCCCTGTGCACCAATACACAGAGCACTAACTAACTAGAAAATAGGTGCTGGGGCTTCTACTCAATAGCAAGTCTGAATAACTTCTGGGTTAACAAATTCAGATTAGATATATGGATTTATTTTTTTTTTTTTGTAAGGATGATCAAACACTGAAATATGTAGAGAGCGAGATAGTCTGGTTTGACTAACCAACCTTGATAGTCAAAACTTGATTTGACATGGTCCTGAACAACCTGATTAAACTTGGCTCTGCTTCGAATAGAAGTACTATCAGCTGATGACCAAAGGTCCTGTTCAACTTCAATTGCTCTGTGATTCTATGGTTTAGCTACATGATATCATTCCTCCAAATTATGTCAATGTATAAATCCAAACCACTGGAATGCCTGTTTTTATTCTGAGGTGAAGTGGGCCCAATACATGGCTCTACTCTGCTCTGGTCTTCGTTATTCCTTGAATCTGAAATGTATTGAAAAAAAGCAGTGTGAGGTTATATGGTAAAAACTACATTCTTGTTTCATTTTAGCAGTAAGAGAATGAGATATTTGTCTTACTTGATGCTAAGTTTGAAAGTTGAGAGTTTAAATTAGAAATCCAGTCTTCAGAAGGCTCTTGTATTTTCAACAAAACAAAAACTCTGAATAATCTGTCAAATTTTAATTTTGACAATATATATTGAGCATTGTGGGAAATAGTCACACAAAGACTGTATCTTGTATGGAAACAGGAGTATTTATTTGTAGAATGCTTGTAGGAACAGGCAAACTATTGGTCTTTATAAAGTGAATGTTTATTTTAAACAATGTAGCATTATGAATTTCAGTTTCAGATTTGTATTGATGGCAAGCCTGCGAAGGACAAAAATGAGTCTAATAAACTCTCTTTTATGTACCTGATAGCTGACATACTTGAGATGACCCAGCTAAGGCAAGACAGACACCTATATTTTAATACAAGATCACTTTATAACCAATTTGCCCTGCAGGTAGCAATTTCTTCCAGCAAGTAGCAAAAACATTATCTTTCACTTTTTGTGGCATGAGGATGCCATAAACAAACTGTGAATCCTACAGTGCCAGGATCATTTAGATCAAGTCACTAAATCAGTGAGAAATACCTAGGCACCAGTATATTGTTCAGGGTGTTATTTTCTGCTGTTTGCCAATTATCACCATGTCTTTAATAGTTTGACTTCATGATATTCATCACTCTGGCATTTATTGCCATTTTCTTCAGTGATCCCTTGGATCTTTCTAAGATGCTACTCTTTGTGTCAGTATCTTTACTTTTCTACTGACTTTAAAAAAAGCATGGTCTAGTTCCATGAATTACAGTTTATATTGGGCTATTTTAATCTTTTTGATTCATAGCACAGGAAAAGTACTGTGAACTATATGTTAGTCCATTATAAATCTTGAAATATTTCTTAGTTTGTAATACGGTGAGCTTAAAATGCAGTAATCGTTAAATAGTTTATACTTTAAGTGACAGCACAATACAATACAACACATGTATTACTTCCTCTTCAAAGAAATAATGTTCCAGCTGTATGCTTCTCTGAAGAAAATGGTCCAGCTTAAACCAATTAAGGTTTGTCTTTTTTTATACTGCTAAAACCCAATTTTGTACATCCATTTAAACAAAATCCAATTTAGGATATTGGTTGGCTTGCAAACTCCCGGCAAGGGAATGTGAATTGGTTAAGAAAATAGACTTTCTAATTTTCATACTGATTCTTAGCTGCTGAAAATCTAATTTGAAAACTCAGTGTTGTCTTCATACTTCGTACAACACTTGTAGTGGGAGATACAGACTGAGAATTAACTTTGAGGGAATGTGATGCTATACAAGACATTTTCCTAATAAGATGATAGTTTATGCTGGCATTTTGTAAAATGAGAAAAAAACAAACAAGAAAATACTTCTTACCAGAATTACTGTAAAAATATTGCAGTTTTCAAAATGTAGTTCAATAGTTGCTATTCAGGTGTATTCTCTCTGCACACCCCATGCAGAGCATTTTGAATTTCAGCTGATTTTTTTGTCAAGAAATTTACACGATTCTAGCACAGAAAATTGTTGTTCAATGGTATATTCTTTATTTTACCACAAGCTACTTACCTTAGACCATCGGTTTAGTCTGCATGTCTGTGGAGATGATGTGTATGAAACTTAGTGATACATTGCTGCTAACTGAAAGGGTAAAAACACTGCTTTAGGACAATTTGCAGCAAGAAATAGCACATGTTTCCTGAAGGAAAGGTTCTGTCACTGGGAAAGAGGCAGCTCTGGTGACCGTGACCATGGTTAAGAGCAGCAGCCTCCTCACCCTCTTGGAGGTGCTGGCATAGTGAGTGTGTGGCAAAGCCGGGTCTCCAGTGGAGGGACAGCTGGAAAGGTGGCAGAGTGCCGCTGCTAGATGCATGTGAGGCATCTCCCTGGCTTTGCAGGAGTCCAGCAGTCGATAGCAGGAAGGCTTTGGTGAGACTTGCCGCAGAGAAGGGAGGCCAGAAGTCCTCACAATTCCCTGTGATAAATCTAAGCATGTAACTATCTTTATTCCTCTGCAGTTCTCCCCCCAAAATCGTATTTCTGTGTGTTCTTATTACCTTGTGAAACTACCTTTCTGACTTTAATGTAGCCAGAAAGACCAAACTAGCTTCAAACTCACTGTTTGGGATAGCTAAGTGTCAATGTGCCAGCAGTCACTGTTCTCTGCAGATATTTTTTTCATCCCCTTCTCTGTAGTGATCTAAATGGTAGAAAAGGAGAATATTTTTGATGCTACTTTTCATTTGTCATCAACACAGGAGGAGGCTGCATATTCCATTTCTTTGACTGCAAGATATCTCAGCTGCTACCAGCTTGGAGTTGCTGAGTATGTACTTGTGTTGGAAGCTGTGACTTTCACACACAGTTAATGCTCTAATCAATATACCTTTGATGTACTAGAAAGTAATTCTGATGTCACATTTTGCATCAAGCTATGAAATTTTGCATTATTGATGCAGTTTAAATTTTTTCTCACTTTTCTAAGTTATTTAAAGGGTATATTTCAGGATTTGTTTTGAAAACAGTTCTCATATTGTTCTGAAGTTGGATCCTTCCATTACAATTACTGCTGACAAACGATCAGGCTGCTACAATGGAGAAATATAAAGAAGATGCCAAGTTCTTAAAAAGAATAAAAATACACTTTTTGTGGTGTCTATAATATTTAACTTGTTTTGCTTTTAAAAATTTGAATAAACCTCAAAGGAAAAAGATGAAATATTTCCTGGAAGATTCAATGATTATCTAATGTCACGTTTCTATTAAAAGAAAACCTGAGAAGTTATTTTCCATAGAGATTAGATCATCAATATTGGGACAAATATATTTATGGCGTGGCTTTGTGTTTTCTAGAAAAGATTTCACCATTGTCTTATTACTGAAGAATCAGTGTGGTTTATATTACTTAAAATTTGCATCATTTGTAATTGGGGAGAGAATTCTATACTTCCTCTGGCGAAGTAAAATGGTATACTAAAATGTTTTTCGTCACAGAACATAAACATCTCTGAGCTGTATGGTACTGCAAACACATTTATAAATAAAATCAGTAAATTCTAAAATGATGTCTCTTTCTATAGAACAAAAAAGGCATTTTTTTAATATTATATTTTATGTGGAACCCCTGGGGCAGACACTGGGAATTTGGGGATATGTTAGCTCTGGAGCAAAATTTTGGTGTGATTTTATGTTTGTTTCCAATCTATAAAACTATGGAAATAATTAATTTTTGTCATCTCTGTGATTTATGAGATTTCTAAGGCTGTCCATTAGATCATGTTTGGAACCTCTGCCACAGCTCCTCTTTTCTGCTACTCCTTGCTGTATCCATTCTCTAATGCCCCTGTATGTGTTTTCTTCTCTCACCAAAATTCTTATCAAAAGGGAAAAGGAAAAATGAATATGACAAACTGAGTAACAAATTCCACATAGATGAACATTGAGAATAATGGGTTCTATTTTATATTCACAGATTGAGCAGGAATAAGATTAAAGAAACTGTGTTTAATAAAATATTTGTAAATTTTTCGATGATTAGTTGTGGGGTTTTTTATTTGTTTGGAGTTTTTTTTTTGTTTGCTTTTAAAAATTCTTTTTCCTGAAGTAGCTGTATGCTTGTAGTAGATGATGTTTTACATTCCTCCGGCATATTTTAATTCAAGCACATTCTCACTATACAACTACATGCCTGGTGGCATCAGCCCAATAGCAGGTAAAAGAAATATTAATCCTTTTTTACAGTGAAAGTTCCTGTTGCAAAGGAGCAGTATATTCACTCCACTTGGGAGATAATGACCTGTTTTGATACAGAGTGAGGCATTGCTAGCAGTTACTGTGGGTTTATGGGAGATTTGTTAGCAAGCAGATACAACAATTTGCTTTGCCTGCTATAGAGCTCTATTACTTCATTATTTTTTGGCATAAGAAAAGCTTTTTTAAATTTTGTTTTTTCCTGCTTTACATAACTAGTTAATATGAAGGTAAAAGCTCAGGGTAGGAAGCACCAAGTGTCAGTTTTGTGACCTGGGGATCCTATAGTTCCCATTGTGGGAGAGCTGCTACTAAGGTTGCCCATAGAGGCACGGAATCAGAACTGCACTCATCTGCACACTGAAGGAAGGACAGGGCATTCTGACACCTTCCTGTATGAATGGCTGGACTTATCTTGGCATTTATATTTGTGTGTTTTACTGATTCAAATTACATGAGAAGCTCCATAAATGGTAAAATTCTTACTCAGTAACGGATAAAAGGAGTTTTTTTCAACGTACACATGTATACACATAGAACTAGAACATGTATACACATAGAACCTAGAACCAGGGAAAATTCATCCTCTATGAGATTTGCCATTAGCTGACATAGTGGCAGCAGCTGTTTTCTTTGTGAAGTCAGACTTGAGACATGCTACTTTCACAGATTTTGCACCAGAGGAAATTATGACCCTCCAGATAGTCATTGTGATATTTGCATAAAGATGAACCATATTAAGATTAATCCACTTGATGTAAAGAGACATTCATTACCTTGTGTTTAATATTATGCTTTTTTTAAAGTGGCATATAATTATTGCCCTTGTGTAGCAGAAATACCTTTGAGGAAACGTGTGTCAGCTGTTGAAGAAACATATCTGCCTGTTCTTCCTTAAGAACGTGTTAATTGTTCTTTGGCCTTTTTTCTTTGTTTTAAATTTTTTAGTGGTGGTCATTTAAAAATTCCTCTGCTTATGAAAAATGCATAATGCTAGGGAGCAAGTGGCTTCTCAGTGAGCCTGCACTCAGAGCACACACATTTTGTTGACTTCAGATGTACTAAAACAGACCCCAACACATGTCAACACATTAAAATCCAGAGTGGGCTGTGGGAGACAAGATGAAAATGTAAAATTTATAGAAAGACACTAGCACTGTTGTAGGGCTAGTCTGTGCAGTCTGTCTTCTTTAGCATCTCTTCAGTATACAAACATGTAACTTAAGAAGGCACAGGGAATAATTATGTGTCCTAATGTCAATATACATCTCCTGGATTTTTTAACGTTGTTTTTCTCGGTTCAGTTCATTGCTCTGTTTGATTCCTTAACCAGTTTTCCAATACTATGGGAAAGTGTACAGTAGAACATATTTCTCCTTTTCTTTTTTGACTTCTCTTCAGTAATACCTTCAAAGAATTGAGCAGTTTACCCTAAAAATAATCCTTTTTTTGCTCACATAAATACAGATGCTACCCTGTAGCTGCATACCTTTCAGCTCCTGGTTACTTATTTCAGTACATTTGCTATTTTCTCTCTCTGCTGTTTGAATGAATCTACAATAACCTTGTTTCTTTCAACATCTGTGCTTACATTATTATAATAATCTTGAAATCTTCATCAAGTGACAATTCCAATTTCCAAAGTGATACCCTACAATTTACTAAAGTTTTTTCAGTTTCCTTAAGTATCTTTTAGTAGTCAGGACTCCTTGCTAAAAGACCATTAAATAGTGGATATCCTGAACTTTATGAAGTGCACTTGAAGGACTTTTCTCATGGAAAATGTTTAAGTAAGTAATTGCCAGCTGTGATCTGTAATTCATCATGATTTTTTTTGACTCTGCTTTAGTGTCATACGAATTTTATGGCAGATAAAAAAGTTTGGCAGGCATATATCTAGAAAATATTAGTTAATGGATACTGGAGCTAATAATACAGAACTGATATATTTTCCAGTTCTTTGAAAAGAGAAATTTATCTTAATTTTGAATAAGATCTAAACTTTTATTAATATTTACATATTCAACAGGATCTACTTTTATTGTTTTTTGCTTTTTTTACTCAAAAAGAGAAATATTTTTTAAGAGATTTATCACTTTTTCGCTTGTTATGTGAAAACCACAAGTTCTTTTTTCTGGAAAGACAGTATTCTATGAATAAACCTAGATAAAGATGGACATATTTAAAAAACAGATAATCTTCTTTCTTCTCCTTTCCTGTAGCTCAGCTTTCTCCATAAGCAGACAATTTTTGGTCTACATTAGTTTCATTTTTCTGATAGATATCTGGAAAATTTGACCTGTGCAGACATCTTCAGATTGGGAATATTTTGTAGTTCACTTATTCCCTTACACTCAACTGTTTCTTTGTCTACTCTTAGAAATGTGTAGATGCCAAGGTGATTAAAGTAGTCTGGGGAGAGGAGAGTAGCTGCTATGGTATTTAGCTCCTTGCTGGGTAATATCAAGACAATAAGATATGAGTTTAATATAACAAAAGGTAAATTAATACATGAATTATGCTGGTGTTAGGCTGGTATCTCCAGTGACAGGAATAGCAACTTTTTCAATTTAGATGTGCTGTTTTGATGAGTTCCAGTTATCTCTGTGCTTCTGCCTGCTTTTTCTTTTCCTAGATACAGTCACAGATGTCTCCAATTCATTTCACCTTATGAATTTTAGTTCTTAACCCCTGTAAGGTTATGACTCATCCCCTTTTCCCTCTGTTGGTGCTTTGCAGTTTTCTCTCAGTAATCCCTTACAATCTTAGCTAATACTATTGTATGTGACATTTGTTTTTCCTTGGAAGATATAAACAGAACTGCTGATTTTAAAATGTCTGGGGAAAAAAAAGGCAAAAATTGCATAAAATTTAAATTATCTTTGATATTTTAAAACTTGTGTATATTTTTTTCACATTTTTCGTATTCGCAACCAGCATGAATGTGACTTGAACATTATTGAACATTTGGGTTACATACAATGTTAAGTGAACAAGACTTTAGTCCTTATTAACCAGAAAGATTTACTTGTATTTGCCTTAAAGTAAACATGCTTTGAACCATTAAGAACATACTGTTAGCCATTATGATTTCTAAAATCCATGTCCCTATACTGAATTTAATTTTTACAAAGCAGATGTTCATGTCAAACAGTGTGGGGCTGAATTGGAAACCTTTCATATCACTATGAAACAGCAGATCTGTCTATTTGCTCTTCCTGTGCTTGTCCTGAATTCAACATCCTGTGCTGTTTTGTGAAGAAGTAAACAAGGGAAAATTGACTTTGACAGTTTTCAGTGTCTTCTGAATTTTCCAGAGGAGATTTCAACTTCCTTTATTTAGAGATGTTTCTTCCCTTGCACGGCTTATGCGTATGAAGACTATTCAGCCAAAAGAAATCTGCTTATCCAGAAATTAAGTTTTAATAAGATGCTGTGCAGGAGAACCCACTGCACAGATCCCATTACGAGATAGGTGTAATAGCTGTTTTTACAAGTGCAAATTCTGTGAGCTAGGAAATGTACATATAAACCAACTTGAAGTGATTGCACCATGTGTACAAAGCTAGTCAACTGCTTATTATCACATTTCACAACTGATGGCATATGTTCCTCACCTCTTTTTCCATCAAGTAGAAGAACAACAAACTTTGGACTCTGACCATTGAGAAATAAAGAATAAATTCTGAAGGATGAACTTAATCAAAACACACTTTCATTCATGTAGTTCACCTGTGAGCTGCCTGGATTGGTCACACTGCCCTGTGCAATGCAGTGTCTTGCTTCCTCTTCAGTTTTTTCATCTGATGAAAGTTATCATGGTCCTCACCTATCTTGGTTTTAGCTTGCTCTGCATCTCTACTCATTTCTTTCTAGAAGGTTAAGCAGCCTGTGGCAAGGAGATGGTTTTCATATTGTTCTGGGGGTCTTAAGTGTTTTGGCTCCTTTGATTCACTTCTCATTCCATGTAGCAGAATAGGCGCCCTTAGTGCAACAGCTTAAACCTCACCTTCCTTTTTCTCTTGTCAGGTCATGAGCCAAAGATTTAAAAGAAAACCATTGAAAGACCTGTGTTAGCTGAGAGCTTAAACAGTTTGCCTGTATTTAGTTCTATGCTAGGCCACTTAGGAATGGCCACGTGGTATGGCATGAAGGTACGGAGGTAGGAGTGCCACCACCAAACTCCTCTGGAGCAGCTTAGTGTCTTTTGGGGAAACAGTATGAGAGGAAGCATGAGTACAGACCGGTGACTACGGGAAGTGTGACTCAGACACTGTTCTCAAAACCATTTCTGCGTTTTCCTCCAATAACTATCAGTAAGTGTTAATCCTCAGAGAAGTCAACAGTACACTCATGTGAAAAGCTTGGTCCTCAGCTTGTTCACAAATTGGAGCCAAAAGAAAGATTGAAAACATGCTTGAAATATTAGTGAAACCACATCTGCCCAAAACAACCGAGCTCTGTAGCTGCTCTGTGGATGTTGCTTGGTACTGTTAGAGGGAACATTCTTGCCTACTTTTTTGAAGTCAGTTAAAGATATACAGTTGTATTAAGACTGATAAATGTGGACTTGTCTTTAAGGCATGTGAAAACTGCTTGTGATGCAGCTGGATAAGTTTATGAGGATCCTGGAGAATGGTGTACAACAATTTTTTTTATGATTATTATTTATATTATTCTCTTGGCCCTAAGTAATTTATTATGCATAGAAAATGCACTGGCGCTGCAACAACAAAAATAGATCAACTGAGAGAACACTCTTTGCCTGAGGTATCTTTAAAACTGTGAATGGGAAGTTGGATGATGAATTGGATAGTCTGCTTCAAAGGACAGGTATATAGTGTCTGAATATGAAAAAGCATAAGTGCATGAAAGCATGCCACAACCATATGTAGTGCAGGCTGCTCTCAGTGATAAAACAGTTTACTATCATCTTTGCCACCAATGAAGTATGTCAATATAGGGTCTGATGTTCTGCCTTATTTATTGGAGTCTGTATATGTCTGCATACAGCATAACATTTTGCAGTGCCTGTTGCTGAAGAGTAAAAACCCCGAAAATTCATCTTTGTCTATATTAAAATGTAAACCTGCTTCCTTCATTTCATTTTCCCCCCAGAAACTGCAGTTTTATTTTGATGCTTGCCTCTTTTAGTTATTTCTGAAATGCACAAAACATATGATGTATTCTAACCTTAATTAACTTGCAGTTGGAGGACTGAAGAGTTTCATTAGCAAACTATTTAATGGAGACAGAATTTAATATTCCCCAGAAAGCAATAGAACTATGGTTGGGTAAGGTTCAAATGAAAACAAAGATTTAAGTTTCTGGATCCTGTTTTATGAATAAAGTCTATGCTGACTTTTCTACATCTGCTTTCTGACCTGGATTGAGGTAAAAACAACTAAAAGTGAGCTTCTGAGAGATAATAAGTGGTCTTCTAAAATATCAGTTTATAACACCCCAGAAAAAGATTCATGACATGAGAAGGACAAAGCCTGATTTTAAGAACATGGTAGACCTTGCTTGACATTGTATAAACCATGCTTCTGCCAGTAATGTTCAAATTTCCTCACAGTACACCAATTTAACTTTCCACTCTCTTGTTTGTTTGAGGTGTTCTAATAATCTTTAAGACAGAGATTAAGAAAAACAAAGAAAATTCATAATTTTATTTATTTCTTTGTCTCTGGGGATTAAAAGAATCGTGTGGATGTTGAAACATGCTCTGCATTCTTCATTTTGTATGCTTCTCTGCTGTGTCCTGCCCCTTTGCCACACTCTGCTCTTGATGCTCCATCATTTCATCAGCTTGTACTGAATTCTCTAAGAGCAGTAAGATGGAATAAGAAGGCTTGTTTTTGGCTGCTGTGTGGGAATTCCATTGAAATCAGCCTAAACTAACAACAGATGATGACTGGCAAATCAGGTGTTAAGAAACCATCTTTAAATTTAGGCTTGAAAAGCCAAAGGAAAAGAGGAGGATGTTTTTCCCCATCTTGGAAGGGTTTAGTACTATACTTTTTCAGGCCTAATTGTCTAGAAGATTTGAATGCCCTTAATGGTCTTTAAAAGAACAGTTTGGAGAAGATAGCGATGATCTTTTCCATTCCTGTTTCTAAAAGTTCAGTGGTCAGGATATTTGCTTGAGGTAAAGGCAAACATCCAAATCTCTTCTGTGAGTTGGGCATAGTCTGGTAGAAGACTGCATTCATGGCCACTATAGCCCTTGTAAGTCTTGTGATTACTGCATGAATGTTTAATTTCCAATATACAGCCAATGGCAGTCTAAGGTATTTTGTCTGCTGTCCTGTATAATCACCTCTGTGTTTACTGCAGCTATTAAAGTTGTGAAGGCAGAAAGGTGTTGCAGGATGTTCCCTTTCAGACATGCCCCAAATCAATACCAGGATTTCAAAATTTTGGTTGATCTCAGCATGGTGACTGACCATGGACATTATTTAACCTTAAATACAGACATCCCTAGAAATATACAGGTACCTATTAGAATGAAAGGATCCATAAGACATTTGCTGGAGGAAACAACACAAAATTTAGAGTTATTAATTATTTTTGATCAAAGTAAATATGCTTGTCTTAGACCTAGCTATTGATAGTTTTGTGTGATTATAGAATAGAGATGATTCATCATCTGAAGTATGTCTTTAAGGGAACTGGCCATAGCATTGATGAGTTTTAGGTATTCTGAGAAGTCCAAGCTTTACTAAAGAAAAAGAAAAAAGGTATGTGAATTCAAAAGTAGCAGATAGGTAAGCAAAGTTCTAAATGTTCAATATATTTTCAGGGAACAAATTGTAAGCTGTCTACATCAAGAAAATCATTTGACAATTTGGAGTAATAGAGTGTTGCTTAATGAATTTCTTGTTCACTCACTGAAAGGATTTGTACATTTATCTTTGAATAGTTCATAAAGGAATGAAAGGAAAGAGAAAGGCAAACCTTGCTACATATTTATAGGAGGGAATAGCTGCCGATTCAACTGTCTAGATCGTGTATACTAAGAAAGACCAAAAAACCTTGCTTTGAAGTCCATGTTATAAGACAGTGTTTGGAAATATTACTGTCTTCAGTAGTCATAAGATTTATGTAAGGATTCTGAAATGCAAGATGACATTGCTTGTGAAAGAGCAAAGACTAGTCAAGTACTCTCTCGTAACCACTGGCAGCGGTGAAGCAATTAAAGACCTTTCAGACAGCAATTAATTGTATTAATGAGCAGAGCCTTAAAAGACAGCATTTGTATTTGTAGCTAGCTGAATTTATGATGATGATAGTTGTGAATATTATGCTTAGAAAATGTCTGCAAATGTACTGGCTGACTATCTGTGGTGAATAGTGTTCTGTCGGTGTCTCACATGTGCTTGTCTTTTGGTCTGAACCCCAAAAACTCTGATACCAGAACAGGTTTTCTTTTTCAGGCTTCTACTCAAAATCCATCTTTACCTGCTGTGTTCCATCAGTAACATCAAACTTTTTCCTTTATACTTTAATCATCTGTGTGCTCTTCCATACAAGTAAAAATAAATAATTAATTAAAGATCATTTTATTCTGGAGCTGTGACTGGAAATATCAGTCTGCTAATACCTCATTTAGGATTGCAAGTAAGTATCTTTTAATTAAAGTAAATGAAAATGAGTTAGTGAACTCAGGAGTATGTTACTGACTCATCTACTTGTAAGACTTTTATTTAGAAATATTTTCACAAATTGGTGCTGTTTGTAATTATGTAAATCACTGCCATAGCTCTACACTTCCACAAATACAGTAAGCAAAGAAAAGTTCTGGGTTTTATTTACTTACATACCGAATTTAGAATTTTAGTGAATTTGACAAAATTCATATTAGCATTCCTAGAAATGGCTCTATAATGATTGCCACATTTCTCTGCAAAGGGAAAGAACAATTGCTTCATTTCCTATGTGACAAGAAGGTCAGATAATAACTACCTAAAAACCATCTTCCATGATTACAGCAAAGCTGTACAGAAAATGTGTAATTTCTGCAGAAAGAAGATGAAGAAAAAAAGGAAATTAGTCTCTGACTGTTGAGAGCATTGAATTACATCTCCAATTTACAGGAGCATTTGAAAATCTTTTAATTTAAGAGGGAGCTTGCTTGATTCAGTAGGTATCAAAACCTATCAAGATAGACAGCTTGGCATATCTTCCTAATGTGAGAAAGTAATTCATTTGAACCAAAGACTCCTGCTGTGGGTCAGGTTTCTCTAGGCATCTTAAAAATAGATAAATAAATAAAAATTTTAAAAAAATCTCTCAAAGAGAGCTGCAGATTTTGATTGGATTGTTAGCATGCATTTTTTAACTCTTTATCCCCAAGTATGATTTTTTTGGGGATATTTTTCTTTATTCTTTCCTCTTCGTTTATTCACATGGTCTAGTACTGTTTTCTTATTAATATTTCTGTGTTCTTTTATAGAAGAAAATAGAAAAACATGTAAAACAACATTCAAAAATGCACACTCAACTTTCAAAGTGAATATTAATATATATTTTTGTTTCCTAGAGCTTATATTTCTTTCAGTTAGTGCTAGAAAATCTTTGTGTTCCCAAATATTACTCAGTAACTCTTTGACCTTCTTAATTTCTTTTTTGCTGATCAATTGTCCATGATTGGAGTGGAAGCTTTTCTTTACCATCTGAGTAGGATTCTGTTCTGTATTTTGTGGATATCTGCAGGCTTCATCTGTTCTTAATACCAGAAATCAGACACTTTTCCTGTCTCTTGCCACTCTTAGGCCACCTGTCTCTTTTTCTTTTCCTGTTATACTTTCATCCACAAATTTTGAGGAATATTTATTCATTCATGTTCCTTATCTTCAAGATTTTCCATTTAATAAGTCAGGAAAAGCTTGGTAGTGCATATAATGCAGGCTTCTAGCATGGGAACTGATTTCAAGTAGGTGGGTTGCAAATTTGAGCTGCTGTACTAAATCAAGGACTTAACCAGGTTTTGTTTTTGGTGAAAATTTGTGAAACACCTTTATTTGTTGTTTACTCTGTTCTGCCTTGTTACTGTTGGAACAAAAAGAGCCCAATATTACTAATAAATCGTGCTGGAAATATTTATGCTTATTACTATCTGTCTAATTGTGCTTATCTTTCTAATTGGCCTTTGGCTGGCTTTTTTTTTTTTGTTTTTTTTAAGGATAAAGACTACGTCTGTGTTCCTGAAACACTGGAACTGCTGTTAAACAAACATGTTTTGTGTATTTTTTCTGGAACATGGCCTCTATTTCTAACTCTTACATTTTTTGAAATTATCGTGCTAGTGGGTGTTGCAAATACTGTCTTTACTGTATAAGTATACTATTACTGTTGTCAATATTTTTTCTTATTTTTAAATAAAATGAGATGTAGTGTTTTAAGAGTAAAATTTGTGCTAAAGATATAGAAATATTATCTAGGTATTTTTAGTTTGTGATGCAAACCAGACATCAGTAAACATTTCAGAGTAAGATAAAATCATGGCAAAAGCACATCTGATTACAAATATTATACAGACAAAAATAAATGGGCAAGTAATGATTTTTTTTTTACAATTATTAATGCTGTAGAATATTTTTATGTACTCAAAATGTAAAATATACCAAGAAGAATAAAAAAGGGTTTCATCTTGCAGAAATTATGCAGCAAGTTATAGAAGCAGAACCCAGATTCAGTTGTGCTGATTACATCAGGCCAACTTAAGGAGTAGTGGAAGCAGTTATTGCTTCATTTCACTGAGTACATCAGAATATGGTCTGCACTCATGTTGCTGATTAATCATTTTTTATTTATTTAAACATAAAATTTCATTTCTCTGTTCTGTAAGGTTAAAATAGAATGAAGGTTTGCCAAAAAATGTATCTTGATGAGATAATTTTTGGCCTAACGTATGTTCTAGGAAGAATAGTGAAGTCAGACAAGGCAGGCATCAAGTATTTGTTATTTAGTTCCAGTGTTAAGACTAAACCTAGCTGGTTTTCAAGTATTGCTTTTTTTCCCATCCCACCTAAACAAAGATGTTTTAATGTTACTATTATTTAAGCAATATTTATTGAAAAATAGTTAATGTAATTTTTTTAACTGACTCATGTTTTTGCAAGGACGATTTTAATAATCTGAAGCCTACTAAACATGGTGAATGAAGAGCAGTTTTAATTGTCATGCACAAATGTACAACGAGAATGTTTCTATTAATTGAGGAGAGCAAATGTCTGTGTGTGGTTTTAATAGCAACACTGGTTTTTGCTTATTAGTGCTACTTTCTGTGAACAAAGATGAAGATTAAATACACAATAAATGTAGAATTTGAGAGTGCCTTTGCTCAAAAGCTCAGTATTTTACTAGTTACTCTGAGGCACTGCGCCGATCATACACTCAGTTCATCATGGGACATCACTGGCTTAGCAGCACACAGCTGTGCTGGGAGATGGTAAGGGAAGAGACCTGAGGGAACTAACACTAACCTGGTAAGTGAAGGTAGGAATAATGAAATCAAATTGATTGGCTCAGACTTTGTTTGGAAGTTTCTCTTATGTTGGGGCTAACATCTGTGTTCTGTGCTGGTAAATGTTTCTGTCGAAGAAATAAGCCCTTCATGTGCCTCTGCGCCATTGCTTCCCAGCATGCCAGACATTCCTCCCATCCTCTAGACAAGTGTGAAGTAGTCTTAGTTATACAACTAGCATTTCATAGCAGTGCTTAACTGAACAGGTAATTTTACCTTTTTGAAGGTCAATGTTTTATTCATGTCTTTTAATGGGACTTTCAAGCACACAAAATGCTTGCCATAAGTTGATGTTTGTGCTCAGATACTTGCAAATTTTTTAGAGGAATTTTTGCAATGAAAAAAGGTTGCATTTGTCTCCAGTTGGGTGTCTTTTCCTGTATAACTTTCCTCAGTGCAATGTCATAGTAACAAGGGTGATGTTGTTCAAATTTCTTTTCTGAACCATGTAGAAATACATATTAATACTGACATTAATATTTAAAAAATCCAACTTCTTTCTCTCCAGGAGGATTTTTACTTTGCAAAGCAAAGCAGCTCTCTGTTGCAGAACTGTTCCTAAATAACATCACAGTTTAAAAATAAAAGTAAAACCTTACAGCACTTATTACTGAAAACTTTACCCATAGTGAATAATAATCAACCATCTTAAGAGATAGGTTAATATTTTCTGAGGAAAAATAGGTCTTTTTTACTTTTTTTTAGAGGCCTCAATAACATATCTGGTCATTAAAGTAACATTTTATGTTGAACATGCAGGATTATTTTAATAAAGAGAAAAAACATTTTCAAATAAAGTTTGCTTTATTAAAACTGTAAGATGTTTTGAAGGCAGAAGCAGGCAAAAAGAATGTTATTAGAAAATGTTTTGATCCTAATAACTGCCCTCTTTTAACAGAAAAGCTTAATGCCTCAATGTCATAGACAGGAGAAACAAGCTGTGATAGACCATTATTTTTCTCAAAGTCATTGTATTTTTAAAGGAAATATCTTTATTCTCTTTCTGTTTAGGGATGAAAAATACAACCCAAAGTATTTTCACAGATCAAATATTCCTGATTATCTTTAAAAAAAAGGAACATATATGGAAAATGTGTTTAATTTAAATTCATTATAATTGATAAGAGTATGAAAGGGAAAGCTTATTTTTTGGGGTTGTGAGCCCTTTCAGCAATGGTTTAATCTGAAATTTCAAGTAAATAATGAACTGGGAACCAGTGAAGCCACCCTTTTAAAGTTTCTTACCTTATTTCTCTCTTCTAATCTCTGCTGTGCAGCCAAGGCTTTATCTCCTGCTTTGTACAACTAGTTTCTTCTGCCTATATTCAGCTGAAAAGTTCACATCCAGCTTTCATAGTCTATCCCTTTGCTTTCTTCCTCTTCCATAAAATACAGGCTGTGACAGTGACAAATGTTTGGTGGCTCTGTTCAGTGGCTGAAGAATATACTGGCATCAAACTTCTCAGTGTGTCACATGCTTCTCACACTTGTGCTGCAGGGAGCCCAGATTTCAAGGGGTTCATAGGAGCAGTGGCACAAGTGTTGGCTCTGGCAGCCTTGCATACTGGAATGAGGATGCTTATTTCTTCTTATGAGTTATTACTGCTAAGATGAGCAGTAACTGAACAGGCCATTGCAAGACAGAACTACTTACACTGAAGAAGTTTCTTTTAACTTTATAGAGTGCTGGCACTTGCAGAGCTTGCATGTAGATTGCGATACATTTAAATAGTATTATGGTCATGCTTATAAGGTTTGCCTGATTCTGATTTCCGCTGTCACTGTGTGGTCATTATCCTTCTCTTTACTGTGAAGCTCATAACCACACAGTACAAATAATCTTTTTAGTCATGTTTGTGTGGGACAATGACAAGGAGCAGATGCCTAGGGGAACCATGAAGAAAAATGGCATTTTGGAATGATCCTACTGCTAGCACATCTTTGCTCTTTCTGGCAATTAGTGAATTAGTAATTTCCTGAGTTAATGGTGAAAGGCCAACTATAATGCATAACCACCTCCTACAGACTTGTACTATGAATCTATGGATCTTTCAGATCTTTCCTGTGTTTTTCACATCCTATGTCCCGTCCATGTTTTGCAAATTGTGTGGGTAAGATGTTGTGGATATTGTGTGGCTAAGAGTACTGCTTTCTTTTGGTTTAACCCAAAGGTGGGCTAAGTCCTATCCCCAGCTCTTCATGCTTTCTGTGTGACCTTGGCAAGCCATTGTGAATATTAGATACAAAACAGAATTTGAATGGCTTAGTTTTAGGCACCATAGCTTTTGACTTTCTGGCTTCTGTGTGTCAGGGTAATCTAGAGGCATGTGTAATGTTCTTGCACTTTCAGGACATGCCCATTTTTCAAACCAGTGAAACAAACAAAAAAATCATATAAAAGATGATGAAGCGTCTCCAGCTGTCTAATGGGGACTTTTCATTTAGGAATGTAAGTATTATGGCAACAGACTAATAATATGTCTGCAGACCGAAGTGTTTTATGAATCCAGCTCTATCAAAATGTTCCATATTCCTGGATTTTCTTCCTGACTGGGAATTCCAAATTAACTTCAATGAGCCTGAGACATCTGGTGTCTGATCATTAGCACATGAAAAAATGTTTGAAAAATACAACATTCCTTTAAGTGCAGGTATAATATTTATATAGGGTACTGAAGTCAGCTCTAGTATTAGTTGGGGAATTATGAAAACTTCAATAGTCCACCAAAACATTTATTTCCACTTGTCCTCTACAGACAAACTTAACATTAATATAATATGAACAGACTGTGGAATGAAACTTGTGTGTTTGATTTGACTTTAGCTTTTATTACTGAAAAAGCTTGGGGGTTCTGTTTCTCAGAATCTCCCAGTTACTTTGCTCAGAAATCCTCCAGGCTCTTCAGCACAGTGAACCAGTTGCACAATAAAGCTCATCCCTCTGCTCCTTCTTTGACTGCACTCAAATTGTCTTCACCTGTTTTATTTGTTTGCTCCCCCCACCCCTTCCCAATCTTTGTGCTTCCATTTTTGTAGCTGATGAAGTTTCTTTACTGACATGGTTCTGCTCAGGCCCACCATGCAGTGTCGCCCTTTGGGTACTCTCTTTTTTGTAGCTGTATTGATTACCTAAGAGAGATCAAACACTTCCCCTGTTGGGTCTGCATCCAGTTCTGTCTTTCTCTCAGCCATTTTTTACTTTGCCACATAGCAATTAATTGCATCTGGGAACTAAAGATGTTGTGAGGTCTGGACAGCAATATTCTAGATCTGGATAGCTTTTATAGAGCAGGACAGATCTGTCTGTAGATGTCAGGTTTTAGATGCTGCCAGAAATATTTTTCCTAATAATGTTTTCTTAACCATGTCTAACAGAGAGCAAGTCTTTCATGGGCAACTATCACTCTTATGAAAGAGACATTTTTTGCTACTTATTTTTTTTTTTTTAACCTGATGGGAATGTCATCATCAAAACTATGAGTAAAGGAGTGTGCGAAGAAAGGAAATATTTGCTGAAGATGGACTATGACAATTTCACCTCTCTTTTGAGTATAGGATGATGATGAAATAATTTCCTTTTGATTGTCATGAAAATGTTCTGAGCTTCTGCATAAATTCCAAGTTATTCCCTGCGTTTTATTTTCTCTTCTTCATCCTTGCCTGCCTTTCCTTCCCGGCTTTCCCCATTCGGCTGGGAGGTGGCACTCAGAAACATTTCTGTGACAGGAAGAGTTTGGAGTATAGCACAATTCTAGGATTCTGGTAGGAAAACCTGGAAAATCAAAATAAACTAGAAATATGTAATGCTGTATGCATGCAATTCATTTTATTATGGTTAACTCTACAAGGTCAATTCTTTCCTTTTAATCCCAGATATATCATAAAGATATATATATAATATATAACAAATAAACAAAACCCAAACAAAAAAATCTTATGAAAAATAACTTTCTGTCTGAGAGTGTTGCTCAGATGAAAATTTTCAGGACTAAATATCAGTTAGCTTGGTAGACAGCCAGGAAGGTAAAAGTGTTCTGCCTTAATGCAATGTGAGCATGATGTCCAGATAGGCAGTCAATGTTGTGCTCTTTCAGGGAAATTGCAGATCTAGTGAAGTTAGTGTATGCTTGTGTATGAATTAAACCCATGTGGACATCTTGTAAATGGGACATATTTGTTAGTATAGATATGGTTATTATTTTTTAAAAGGATATTGTAGTGTGGTAATTTGCTGAATTTCAATATGAGTAATGTCATTTTTCTTTATCTGTTTTTATAAATTTCTCTTATTTATTTAAATCTGTGTGCCATTTCCTTTCTTCCTCTTTAACTTGAACTTTAGAAAAGCAGATGACAGAAAATTTTCAAAACACTTGGAGAATTTCCTGTTAGACATCGTCCACATCTTCCAGACTGCACTTCATAATCACTCAGGAGCATGTATGTGTTCAACCCTCTACGACATTTTCGGAATAATTAATATGCATAATGACTCTTGAGCTACAGGAATGTCATATCTGTTCATGTCTGACTGTGCTGGTGACAAAAGGGACAATGTGCTATTAGTTCCTGGAGGTTGTTTTGTAGATGTTGCTATGATACAACTCTTTTTTTCACATTGCTTTTTGTGACAGATGTCTGACTTCACCTTGAAGCAAATTGCAAGCTGAAAGAACAGGTGACTTTAAAAAAGTGGGCCATTTCTGACTGATTTCAAATTTAGAAAGATATGCTTGCTGCAGTTTGGAATTATCCATATTTGTATGTAAGAAAATTCAAGAAACTCATCAACAATGTATTGCAATGGATATTGTTTTTTATTGAAATGTCTTCACTTAGAAAAAAACCAAACCTTTCAAACATTGTTCTGATTTTCTCTTTTCTTAGTAAAGCTGTCCTTCATCATGAGTGTGGCCTCATGTTAAATAAATTACTTACAGTTTCTGTCTTCAAACTGAAATAACTTGCACAAATTTAATAAATCATGAACTGCCACAATAGCAAGCAGGCTAGCCTTGTCTAAAACTTCTCCCTATTGACCCATTTACAGAGACACGCTTTCTTCATAAATTACCAATTATAGTTAATTCAGGAAATACTCCTGCAAGCCTCCAATGTGTATATAAAGATTTTGATGGGAAAGTGTGAAAGAGAATAGGAGGCTCAAATTCTTTTTGTATAATTGAAAGGCATGTGCTGATTAAAAAGCAACACAGTTCATATCAAATGAATTTGTAGGAGTCATGAACTTGGAGACAGAAAGAGATTTTACTCTCAGTGTTTACTCAGGTTTTTCAAAAGTGTGGAAGAGTTGCTCAGTTGCTGTCAAAAGGGTAGTAAAGTTAGGATCCATTGTTATATTGTTTTTAAAAATCAGACCTGCTGTTATTTGAGTTCATCAGCTTTTAATTCTATGCAGCATACTTGCACACTATCACTTCGGAAAGCAGCTTTATTTCCTGTGTAAAAGAAATGGATATAAATGTCTACAGAGAGGATTTCGGTCACATGATAAGAGATCTTATTGGGTCTTATTTAACTAGTTTCTATTTGGAAAAGCATTGATGACGTAGTAGTATTTGAAGATACTTACCGAAGGTGCAACGTACTTCTGTCGTGCTCATTCACTTGAGCACATAGGGGACATTAGAGATTGTTAAGTAAAAGTGCATTTTTTTCATTAAGCTCTTATGAAGTAACCAGAGCTTAGCTGTTTTAAATTAATAATTATTATCAGTAATTAGGCCTAGAGAAAAAATTGGTTATATTCCCTTTCTTTCCATGAATGTATGTGCATATAAACACACATACATACTCTGTCTGTTTTTTTTTTTTTTTCCCAGGAAGCTTTTAAAATGATTTGATCTTATCTGCAGGACATCAGGATGAGAAGCAGTGAAGATTTTAAATAGTGAAGGTGAGAAATTTCAATACTGTACCATTTTTATGTCCTCCCCTGGCAGCTCTCTTCCTTCTTTTTCATCCCATCTTTCCTCTACAGCCACTCCTGTCCTCCACTCAGAATGAATATCTGAATAATTGTGGAATTTCTAGTAAGAATGTAAACTTGAGGCATTTTATATTTTCAGTTCTCTGAAGTTTTACTGGTCAGGATGCAGTTCTTTTTGAACTCTTTGCTATACATGTTTATTGGACATGTTAAGTCCATATGGGCAAGCCAAATACATAGAACAAAGAAGGGAAATTATTTTTCTGATGTGATTGTATCACCACATCCACAGTATCCTAGATTGTGGTACAGGACTTTCTTTTAGGACACTTTGTACTGATTTAGTTTAAAATGTCAATTCTTATTGGTAAACTGCTTTTGAGACAAATAATATTGTGTTTGTGTGTAACATGATGAGAAGCTGTAAAGAAGTAGAGACTAAGGTCTCAAAATTTACTTCTTGCTCTCACTTTATTTTTTCTTTCCTGTTTGAAGATATAATAATAATAATGCCAGTGTGTGTTGGTGGATGGACAAAAATAACTTCCAAATTTCTTAAGTCAGTTTTTATAAGTATTTGATAACAATGTACATTTTTTTCAGTAGTGTGTTTATAAATATCATTACTTAAGTCTATATTGGCTAAGTGGGCATATTCATTGTCTCACATGCTGTAATTTGTGATTTGTAATAATAACTTTCAACTATTTCATTTTTTTAAAAAAATCTTTCTGCTTCACAGCCATGGGTTCCTTGTTCCCATGCTGACTGAAATACCAGTCTTTTCTCTGACTGAAATATTTGTTAAATTATGCATTTAAAATGATTTGACTGAATTCTGACTGAATATATGTTAAATTCTTTTGGACCAGCTTCTTCTTTTCTTCTTTAGTTATGAAATGAAAATTAGTGAAGTAAATAAGAGAAAAGAACCTGCATGACACCATGGTACTTGACAAGAATGTGTTTTCTTAAGGCTGTTGTCTTCAGCTGCAATTGTGTGTGATTTTTCTTTGACTATTAGGAGGCTCAGAGGAAACAAATTCTCCATTATTGAAAATTAAAGCGTCCTCCACACTTACACCACAGTTAAAACATCTATAGTTTCAGGCAATTTCTAAGGACCAGTCTCTTTTTAAGGCTTGGCATCTCTCCATCTGTGCTTTAGCCTTGAACTACGCCCTAAATCATAATTTAGTCTTGAACTACCCCCCAAATAAGTGGATCTGGATTTAAGTGTAGAGCTAAAGCCAACTAAAGTATCATAGGGCTCCTCCTTTGAATTTCTCATCTCTTGAAGTAGTAATTGAGATGTCTATTGTCTGCTTGTCCCTAAGCAGGTTCACTGTCAGCAATTATTTAAATCAGAAAAAGAGTAACTGGAGGCCACAGAAAGAAATGCTGTTGTTTCCGTGGTTTAAGGGTAAAGATTTCACCTAGAGAAACTGTCATTAAGGGAGATGCAGTCAGATGGGATTTTTGTTGAAAAACGCACATGTAAAAATGAAAAAATGATTATTTCATTCCTGACAGGGGAAGGGCAAGAAAAGGCCATGATCTAGGTTGCTGACGAGGACGAGTTTGTGATGTAAGATAATGGAAGTTTTCTTGTTGTGGTTTTGGGTTTTTAAAAGTCTTTCAGTGTACAGAAATATATATTTTAAATTGTCAGTTATGTAACAGTCCTCTGGTTTTGCTTCTTAAGAGCTGGTGACTTGCACCTTCTACTGAAATTTTTGGTTTTCGTCTCTGGAACAGCTCATCCAGCAGATGCAAGAGGCAAACATTATATAAATTTTACAAGGACACTTTGTAATTGTAAAATGTGACAAAAAACCCATTTAGTGACTTGTGATACCTATTTATAAAATAATTCACAAGAAAATTTCACTGTAAGCTTCGCATAGTTGCATAAAATCTGTTTTTGTTGTTTGGCTTTCCTTCAGTTTTAGGTTTTCTTTTATAAAAAAATGTTCAGGAGCTACAATACCATTTAAACTGGTTTTTTAGGTGTAATGTTAGATACAAGAAAAATAATTTGTTAAAAGAAATTGCCTGATATGTCCAAGAGTCTGATGAAGGAAAATGCTTTTCAAGTACAGTGTTATTAATATAACATATCTGGTCCAGTAGAGGGAGCTGGAATGCTGTTCTACTCTCTCGGTGTTTGTGCTAGAGATAGTTGTTTATCTAACAGAACTACATTTAATTTCAATATTATTTTCATCTTTAGAACACCAAACTATTTTCATAAGAATTGTCTTTTGGAATAACTAGATAGACGGAGTTGGCTTTCTTTTCTGTCTTTTCTATATCAAAGAATCACAGAATGGGTGAGGTTGGAAGAAAGTACAGTGGACCAACCCCCCTGCTCAAGCAGGGTCATCCTAGAGCACAGGGCACAGGACTGTGTCCAGATGAATATCTCCAGTGTGGGCAATCACAACCTCTGTGGGCAATCTGTTCCAGTGCTCGGCACCCACACATTAAAGAAGTTCTTCTTCTTCAGGTAGAACTTCTTGTACATCAACTTCTGCCCATTGCCTCTTGTGCTATTGCTTGCCACCACCAGGAAGAGTCTGGCTCCATCCTCTCTATACCCTCCCTTCAGATACTTATAGACATGGATGAGGTAATTTCTCAGTCATCTCTGGACAGGCCCAGCTCCCTCAGCCTTTCCTCCTAACAAAAAGATGTTCCAGTCCCTTAACCATCTCTGTTGCCCCCACTGGACCTGCTTCAGGAGCTCCATGTCTCTCTTGTCCTGAGGAGTCTTTAATGTTAATTTTCTTTTGTAATTAGTTATATCCCTTCATAAGGATTATGAAACAAAACCTTGTAAGGATCAGTATAATATTATTAGTTATTTATATTAATATATTATTAGTATATTATTATTAGTATAATATAGCCTATAATATTGGTTCCTAACCTATGTACCTAATTCATGGGTGCATGTACACAGTATATCCACAGAAGAAAATATACTGAGTAGAAAGCTCTGAAAAAAATATTAAGCCAGTGATACAAGTGACATACTGTTAGGTCTGCTGTATCACAAATTTGAGATATTTATTAAGATCAGTTGTTGCAGTTTGTAGGTGTTTCATTCTAGGTTTTGTTTGGTTTTGTGTCTTGGTAGATTACCTGCTTATATAAATTAGCTTACTGTTTGCAAAAATCCTTTAGTAAAGAATTTAGATCTAACCTTTAGTCTTAACATCAAACAATGCTAAAGACTGAAGTTTTCATTACCAGTACATGTGCTCCAGATTGCTTTCTTTCCCCAAAACATTTATGCTTATTGTCATAGGTTGTTTTAGCTTGCAGCTTGGGACAGAAGGAAGAAAATTCATACTCTTCCCAAAATTGCCCCGCTCTTTTGGATAATGTCCTGATGAAAAGTATTTCAATTATAGCTAGAAATACAGTGAGAAAAGACTTTTGCATTTTTAGTATTAAAAGGAGAAGTATTTTTGATAGTGTCATGGAGGGTTTCCGTCTTAGAATGGATGAGGTTGGAAGGGTCCTCTTGAGGTCGTTTGGTACAGCCACCTGCTCAGACAGGGTCCCTGACTGTGCCCAGATGCCTTTTGAACAGTTCTCAGGATGGACACCCCACACCTTCCCTGGCCAACAGAATGTGTGAAACAGGACACAAAGGGATGATTAAAAGGCAGGCCATGGTACTGTAAGGCTTGTAGCACTAAATAATCTTCCACACCAGCATCTAATGACTCAAAAATTTAGACAGCTTAGTCTGGAACTGCAGCCGATGAGGTCACATTGAGAAAAATGAGTGTTTTGTCACTTAAGTTTTACATAATGGCATTTAAAAAATGATGCAACGGAGTGAATTTTTTAAGCACTAAAGAAAAAAATAAAACCCTAAACTTGCAGAAGTCTAGTGTCATATTGAATAAATCACAAAAAGTGATAAATGAGATTTTCTCTATATTGTAGAAGCAATAAATTTGCTTCTTCCATTTGTTTAACAAGCAAACGATCCATGGAAAGTCATGATTTTAACTAAGAGATTTTATTCCCACCTTAAAGTCATAAGAACTGTGCTCATTTTCTATTTTTCTTCTTACTTTTTTCCTTTATTTTCCCATCTGATAGGTTTCTAAAAGATAATCCTCCTAATCAGGATTAAACACATTTTAAAAGTAGAGTTCTTTCCCTCTTGAAGGAGTTTGTGCACTGGCAGGGGGAACAGCTTACTTCTAGAGGTGTAAACCTGCCTGCCATTTAAGGGTTATTATTCTGCAGCAATTCATATTTTGATGCCTTAAGCTTTAAAAATGTGGCAAATTAAAATGACACTGTGATAAACTGACAAATTTGGTTCTTAAGTTGCAGGAACTGTTCAGTCTCTTAGTGTTTTGCTGTGATATTATTACGGTGGTAGGTATTTTATAATGGAAAGTTTGACTTTGAGGGTCTTGTAAGGACTACAGGTGGGCATGAAAGCAGTCTTTGATTTGCTGTTTTTGAAAGCACTCTTGTTATCTGGGATACTGGCAGCAATGTCAAGGTAAAGCCTTAAAAGTCAGGGTTATCTTTCTTTTATTTCACTACTTCCATTCCAGGGATATTGAGTAATAAATGAAGATATGAATTTAACTTGCACGGTACCCAGACATCATCCTACTCACTTCTACTGAGGATCTATGCTGCAAGGTGTGATGTGACTACTGCCCCTGTGCAGAATTGTGATGCTGGACTTGAAAGTAGGCCAGGTTTCTGATTTTTTGTACAGAGAAATTGAATTGAGCCAGAGCTACAGAACAAAGGGCAACAAGTGAAGAATCCATACTGCAACTTGTGACACACCTCTCAAATTTAAATTTTGGGAGGAAGGTGTGATCAAAGTAGGAGATCAAACTTGCCTTAGTCTATTCTTTTTTATTTATGAGAATGCTAAGAAGGACTCTACCCTGCTGTTATGCTGTGTTTCCACATGCTTCCATCTACAGAGCCATTTGGAGATTATACACACAGTTTTACATCTTCTCTGATTAAAAATAAAGTTACCTGGAGCAGAGCGTCCTGTACTCTGATCTAAGTTTTGACTTATAGCCTCTCCCTAGCACCTCATAATAATCAATGAGAGTAATATTATACAGTACATAAAAGATGTAATTACATAAACAATGCAATATTATTTTGCAGAACTGTAGGCTGAGTACCAAAAAACTGGATAACATATTTACTGAAACTCTGAGGACTATTGACAAATGAATCCAAAACCACTAGAAATATGGCCATCAATTCTTCATACCATGATCACTTACGTCAAAAAGCTGTTAGCAATTACAGAATAAGTCAAAGAGCAACATTTTCCAGATCAAAAGCAATGAGTCACTGTTTGACCTTTGTTTAGCCTGAATTCAATAATTTATTAGATTTCAAACAATGCTGAACTAGAGATAAAACCATGTTTTCTACTTATGGGATAAAGGCCTTATGGATCAATTTAAAAAGCACTTGAATGCTGAAATTCTGGATTTAACAAAAGTCCTTAAAATACTGTTTATTGAAGAAATTGAATCTTTAAATAAATAATAATTTAGTAATACAAACAGGAAGAAAGGAACCTAAGATCCAGAATAATTAGGGTACATCAGATACAGAATGTGTGTTTTTATAGTTCTGTAAAAGAGTGTATTTGACCAAAATCTTATTGTTATGCTTTTCCAAGCAACTAAGTGACAGGCTATAACTAAGAAATGTATTGTGTTTATACTACAAGAAATAAAGAACTGACTTTTCTTTCTACAATACTGTTTTAGACTGAAGCATAAGCATTTATGTGTCCCTGTATGCAAAATATCACACAAACACAAATTTCAGTATTACTTTCTGTGCGAAATCCACATTAAAATATGCTCCTGATATTTTAGAATCTATATTCCATAGCCTTATAGTTATTTGAAGAAGTCTTGTAGCCAAAGAAATGTAATTAATCTCCAGCCCTTTGAGACAGGCTATGAGTAAGTGAGCAGTGTGCTTGCACATATGTGCCATTGCCCTGGACTTAGTTGAAAAGTTTGAGGGAGAGCATGGGTGTCAGAATAAAAATTAAAACAAAAGAAAAATGCTCAGTTTTGGATTTTTGCTGATGGCTGGTTCTCTGATCATCTCCAGTAGATGAAAGCGTTGAATATGTAGAGCTGTAGGTAGCTTCTTTCCTCAATGCATTTTTATGTCTTTCTACACTTCAAGTCTGACATTCATGGGAGAGAGGAGGAAACATTCCAATAATTGTAGCAATGTACTCAGCCATGGAGAAAGGCTGATGTGATGCAGGTGAAATTGCTTCAGTCCTTGTGGATAGGTTTTGTGTGTGTGTAGTTCAGAATAGAGATGCTTTCAGTGTTGGGAGATAGAGACATGTGACACAGCATTAAAGAACTTTTCTCAAAGTCTTAAACTTGGAAAAAGCTGGTGCTTCACAGCTCTCAATAACATTGGAAAACTTTCATTTGCAATTTGGCCAAAGTGTAAATTATTTCAGTATACCACTGGTTAGAAAAAATGCTTGCCTTTCCCTTTTATGGGGAATATTTTATATTGACAGAATGATTTTTGTAAAAGTTAAGTATGTTGATATTTCATGTGGATTTAATCAAGAGGAATTTTTCTAGCTATCATGACTTTAAATTTTAGAAGATGAATTAGATAATAATATTCAGTTTCTAAAGTGGAAAGGTTATTGCTGTTGCTCTCCTTGCAAGAATGAAGAATTATCTACCTTATGAGGTAAAACAGAAGACAAAGGATACTTTCATTTATTTTTATCTGCCTGATTTTGTTGCACTAGAATTTTTCCCTTGGGCTATTTTGCTATTATTACTACTGCTGATTTTTATACCTCTGTACCTTCTCCTTTCTTTCACTCATGCCTAAATGGGGGTAGTTTGTGTTTTAAAACACTCTGTAAATATACTACCTAAAACTTCTTTCAGATGCATCTATAATACTTCCTGTCAATATCAGGGTGTAAAACATCCCTGGATTGGGTTCTGACAGCAGACAAAGCAGGTTATGAACTTTGCAGGTTGCAATATGGTGGGGAACGACATGTCTATATTTATGACTGTTGTTTCAGGTGTTGCATATGTAAAATGTAATGTTGGGATATACACTTCCAACTGCTACAGGTTTTAACATCCTTCCATTTTTAAAAAGAGCGTTCAGTTCTGCTTGCTTGCATTTTAATTCATCCTTTCTGGTTTTTATGTGCTTTCTTATTCCATGGAGAGGCAGCACAGCTACACTGCATAAACAAAGACAAGAAAAAAAACAGTTGATAGAAATCTCTCTTTGATTCTGGATATATTTATTCCTTGTGCATGGAAAGAGACGAGAAAATAATTTTTAAACAAATATTTTTATTTGGAGTTTTCTCAGTTTGTAGGAAAGGCTTCATAACTAGTTTTCCAGAAATCTGTGAAGCCCCTGCGGCTACTTGCTTGTAGAAGTATTGCCATATATGAAGACTCAGTCTTGGAAGTATCCCAAACTGTGCACATGGTTACCTGGTGCCCTGTAAGGCTGGGGCCTATTGAGACTGCTTATTCACCTTTACCTTCAGATGTTTCTGTTTTACATAAAACTCTTCTGTTGCATGTGGCATGACTAGGTACCTTGGAGAATGCTATGGAGGAATTCCTCTTGTCATCCAGGAGTCTGGAGCTGGCCAAACGACAATCAAATAGACATATGCATATAAACTACTGTCATTCATTGTTGTCTTGCACTTTCAATTGTATGAGTCAGAAACAATTATAGATCCAGCCTTTGATTTGTTGTTAGGAGCTTTCATGTCCAAAATGTTGCAAGATTTGTTGGAACTTATACCTGAATCTTTGCTGAATTTATAATCCAACTCCTTGGATTTCAGATCAGGCTCTTCTTCTTCGGCTGTCATTGTTCAAAAGCCTTAAGTTGAATAGTTCTTATGTTGCTTGGTATATTGAAAGGGAGAAGAAATAAGACCATGCGAACTGTAATTGTAGTATTCATGTAGGCCTGTCTCTCTCTACTTTGAAGCAAACATATAACTTCTATGTAAGAACTTGAGTTTTCTTTGAGAAAGAAGACTTTTGACCCTTCATTTTATCTTTTATTATTAAGATACTCGGCTCTGACTCCAAAGGTAAGAGTATCAAGCTGTTCTGAATTCTTGTCATCTCTTAAAAAAGCAAAATGCCTTGTGACAGATGTCAACACAGATGGGAAGTTGAGGAAATGAAGTTGTTGGAGCAAATTTGAACCAGTTCAGCAGAGAACTGAGGAAGTGAGGTCAGGTCAATGTCTGGTATATACTGTTTCCTTGGATATGGACAAACGTGACTGTTTACTTCTTTTGACACTTTTTCTCACACTTAATGCTTTTTTTGGATTTCAGTAGCCTGGCTCATTATCACGAACTTGGGCTACCTTTTGAAGTGGTGGAAGGACATCTATGAGTTTACTACTGGTTATTAAGTAGGGTGGATTGAAGCAATCTGTGAGTTAGAACATGTATTTCTTAACATTCTTATTTTTAAACATTTCTATTTCTGTACATGTTTTCATCCTTTGTTTTTAGTTAATTCTAGTACTTTGTCTGAAATCCAGCTTGGTTTTGGTCTTGTAACAATGATTTCTGTAAAAAAATTTCTAAAATTAAATGTTAGAAATTTTTTTCGAATTGTGAAACTCCCTGATGGAACCTTGCTGCCATGTAGCCTGCTTAGAGAGGAAAATTTCTAGTTCCATGCAATTTCAGTGCTGTGCTTTTCCTCAAATTATTTTTTCACTTGTGTAAGTTCTTCCCTGAAACCTGCTCTAGATATAATGAGTCCAATCCTTAGATGTGAGGGCTGGTTTGATGTGTGTTGGCTCCAGTGGAAAAACAAATTGCTTTTTTTAAGAAGGAAGACTGGTACCAGGCTTGCAAATTGCTTTTATACTGCTGAAGCTTTTTTTATTTCAAGGAAAACTCTCATTCCTTCACGCTACTCAGGCAAAATTGTGTTTTTCTGATCTGAAGAATATCATGCATTTGTGCATGTGATATACAATCTTCAAATATAACCCTTTTCTGTTTTCTGCCCTTTCTGCACTGACCTAGGGGTGTCCATACTGCCCCTCTTGCAAGGTGATCACTGCATCTTCTCTCTTCCTGGTAAAGGAGTTATGCTTTTTGTTAGTTCTGAAACAAGGGAGGTACTTTGATTCCCCAATACTGAAACGTCTGGTCAGGCAGACAGGTGCAAGTTCTCTTGCTTTGGTTGCATAGAATATCAACAAAACTGAGTCTTGCATTTCTTCCCACTCTCCTCTGGTTCTACACCCTTGCTCTGACACTCTGCTCTTTTGACAGGCCATGATGTTCCCCTCCTTAAGACACTGAAATAGCTGAGAGGATTCTCTCTGCTCTGAACTTCTTATAAACCCAATGTGGCAGTGTCTGAGTAGCTCCTTTTCTGTTACAAACAGGTTTTGTGTTTGTTTTGCTGCATAAATATTCAGAAAATGCAAGGTGCTTAAATCTGTAAAATATAGCCATGTTTTCCACTAGCAACATTTCTTTTTGGAAGTGTTTTTCATTTGCCTGACTAATTATCCTTCAGTGAGTAGAAAATACTGGAGTCTATTGTGATTTATATTTCCTTTGCTCTACTTCGTTAACTACTTTCGCCATTAAAATTATGGGATGGAAAAGCATGATCTTTGAGGCTCAGGGCTTCCAAACTTATGCAGGATGTTTTGTTTTCCTAAGTGAAGTGTAAGCACCCACAATTTATCCACTTTAAATTCACTGCAGTTTGACTTTTCTTATTCCTTTGAGTTCCTTAGGATGTAGTACTTGTAGCAATAGTTCAACTTTTTAATAAAAACAGGGAAAGGTGGCTGAGGAGAGTGGAAAGAAAGCTGCTTAGCCAGGTCTCATTCTGTATCCCTGACTATCTTTCCTTATTTCAGATGTGTCATTTTGGTCTTTGTTTTTCCCCCACCTAACATTAGTGAGGCTGTGCTCATGGTACTTCATGACACTCTTGCAGTTCAATGTTCTGGTGCTGCATGTTTAATATAATATTAATTTAATTAAACTGAACTGGTTTTGGTATATGTGAGTGGCAGGAAAACATACCATAGAAAAAAGGATTCTGGTTGTTAAAGGGAAAAGTGCTCTTATTATAAACGGTGTTATCTTCTGTCAGTCCCCATAATGGTCCCGACTTCCTCATTCACATGGGCAGCCAATAGTGTAATTTCAAAAGGTGTTCTCTTTTCCCCCTGCCAAAAATATCCCATATTTTATTCCTAAAGGTATTTTGCTCATCAGACAAATTGATTCATGTTCACTTGCTCATGCACAGTTACTCCAAAATGAATATGAAACAGGAAACCCCTAGGAAATCTCCATATCTTATGATATCCTCCATCAATTGCTCAAACCTTCTAACCTGGAAATTTGTTTTACTTTACCTCACCTGTTACAAGGAATTGATAAAAGGTACTCTGTCAAAGTTGTCAAGGTGAGAGGGATTCCAGGTTTGAGCTGCATGAATGAAACTGGTTTATTTAATATTTAACATATCTTCTATTTATGAGGTTTTAGTTTAAATTAGATTGGATGGGATGTTTCTAAGCTTGGAGTGAATTCAGATTTTGAGTTATCACAAATATATTACTGGATCTTTTTGGAATTTATTGTCAAACAAATGTATAAAATTTTGCACAGTTCAGGAGGAAAGTCAAAACTGAACAGAACAAATTTTCTTTGGAATTGAGAGCAATAGGCCTGGAAACGACAGGCTTCTGATTATTTACTGCAGACAATATTCTACTGTGGAGCTCAATTTTAGTAGTAATTTCAACATATATCTACCAGAATGGCTCAGGCGTTGATTTTAGTTTTTATATTTTCAGTCTGTCTGATATTTTCATTAGACCTTTGCAAAACTGTGTTATACATCTAATGTCTAGCTTGTGTGAGCACCAGCATTGTGTCAAGCCTTTCCCCACCGTCCAAAATAATTCTGAAACATGATGTGCCTACACAAAACAGAAGGTGGCTTAAGGCTGATGACCAAATAAATCATAAAATATCTATATGTGAATGTAGAGAGAAACATGAATGGCTTGAGAAGACACTCTGAGCCAACTCCTGCTTATGTTTAAAAGGTGGTGCTTTTTAAATTGCTGTTCCTTGGTTTTCAGTGTCAATTTCCATATGTTGCCATGCAACCTCACTCTTACCACCTCGTTACTAAGGACTATATGAGAAATGAGAGGTGGGATCCTTCTGTTGAGGTATAGCTCTCCATCCAGGAGGAAGATACTTTGTGTATGAAATTTTCCCATATTTGCATATCTTGCGTTTATTGCCCTGGGACAACCACAAAGGAGAGGGTTCCATTGAAGCTTCCAGAGCTCTTTTTCTGGTGTATCAACATAATTTTTCATTTCTAATTTTTCACTCCAAAAGTACTTGGAGTACATTTTAATTTTTCCAATTAAAAGATTATAAAATCTGAATATGAAATTTATTATCCAAATATTAATACAATATTTAGTGGTGTTGGACCAAAAATGGATCAAATCCACTCTCTCTGTATGTCCTTTCAGATAACTGAATACATAAGGACTAAAGAGATGACTGCCTGTTTGAAACTAGATTCATGCAGTTGTTGACCTCATTCCCAATGGAAATATCATGTGTGAGTGCTTAAAAAATCTGCAGATATAAAGACATCCCCCGTTTGCTTACTCTCTTCCATTGGGTCAGGAATTTAGAGTGGTTTGATCTCAGTGGTGTCAATCATTAAGACTAGTTTTCGTAACAGTTTGTATGTCTGAGTGAAGATCTCCTTAAGAAGCCGTGGCCCTTTCAGGGAATCACACATTGCTTTGGAATCTCAGGAGCATATGGCAGGATGTTGGGCTTCTTATTCATATTTCATTAGGCCTGTCTTGATTTATCTCTCACCCACCACTTTCCATCCTTGATTCCTCCCTAAAAATGGTGGTGTCGATTACTTGTCACTTGTCTTCAAACAGCTTACACAACTGATGGGTTTTCTCCCTTTCTAAAAAGAAATTTGTCTTTAAATTTATCTCTGTCCTTTTGTGGGCTAATGAAATCTTTCAAATCCTCTTTAGACTCTTCCCTGTGAGTTTGTTGAAGGCAATAATCTCAGGACTGAGAAGAGAATTACATTAAGCTCTAAGAACCTGAAGCGATCCTGACTTTATTTAGGTATTTTATTTTCTGTTCTCTTTCTATTTGTTGTCACAGCCAGGCTGAAGCTGTCAGCTAGGTTTTGGTCTCAAAGGACATGTCCACTCCCTTTATCTCCCTCCCCTCCAGCTTATGCACAGCTTTAATAACAAAGTAGAATTAGAGATTAGAAAGATCAGCTACTTTATTTTTCTATAGATCACAGGTATGTCATCAAGCTATCCCTGTCTTGTGTTTCATTAAAATGTAAGGTGCCCCTGAGGAAAGTTTCTTGTGTACTGGCACTCCTAGAGATGTGGGTTATCTGCACAGGCATTGGGTGATACACTGAAACTTGGCCACTGGCTCGACCTTCCCTTTGCACTGGTCAGCAGAAATTGACAGCTGCCAAGGACTGGGAAGAAAAGAGACTTTTCCATGAAAAAAAGGAAGTGTATTTTTGATATTTAAAGTCTTATGAATAACTTCTTTGATATCACTATTGCCTTGTGTAACTCCATATCTTCTCTAGCAGGGGAAAAGTGCATTGTTTTCTTAGTGAATCATTATTTCCTGTATGTTTTCCCCCTACTTGTTTATCTTCAAATGCATGGGAACATAAGCAAAAACCAGAATTTAAACCCAAAATGTGTTTAATGCTGATATAAATTATTTCAACTAAAGATTAAGTTATCAAACATGTGGATAATTCTGATCTGTAAAATTGGAAGAGACATATACTGAGTGCATCTTTTAGCTCCTTTTGTGCAAAGTTTGCCTCATAGGAAATGGAATTCATAAAGTGGTCATCCTCCCCAGTGTTCAGCATATACTTTTTAAATAGGAATTTTAAAATTGAAACCCATAAATAATGTAATAATTATCAAGAATATGAACATAAGTTTAGCTAAAATTTCAGCTATTTTAAGTCCAAGAGAGGTATAAGTCCTGTTACAATACAGCAAAGAGTCAGAAAGCTCAGATTAAAATTCTATGAGGACTAAAAAGAGAAATATACTGCAACTAGAGCTAGAAGTTTAGAGTGAAGTCTTGAGGTTTATCCATTATTAATATGGAGTATGAGCAATGAAAAGTTCATAAGGAAACTATAAACTTTTTTTCCAGCTGGAGATTCCTTGGGGTGAGCTGCTGGTGAGTCTCTAAATATTACTGATGCTTGGCATGAGGAATGTGCTATAACACTGAGAAGTACCACTGGGACAACAAAAAAATGGCTTGGAATGGCTCCTGTTGTAAGTGCTGTTTCTGATCCAGTGCGTGTTCCTGCTTGGGTCCAGGAGGACACTGAGCACTGGAGATCACACAAGCTTAAACAAACCACATGTTATTGTGTCTAGGACTCTGCTTACTTGATTTTTTTTTTTCAATCTCTCTCTCCTAGACCTCCACAAAATTCCTAACAGACAGAATTAAAAATGAATGTTAAAGCTGTGAACCAAATACAGACTGTAAATATATTGCTTATGTATCATAATAACTTTTCAAGACCTTTTTCCTTATTCATAGAATAAATATTTTCCAGAAGTACAGGATTCAGAGAAGAAATTTAATGTGAGGTACAATGATTCAGTTAATACAATGACAGAAAATTTTTAATTCAAGTATATGAAATCAGCTTCAGGTGGGTTACAGAAAAGGAACAGAACATTATTACCTGAACTGATTTTTATTTAAAAAGTTACCTGGAAGGGTTAGTCAGTGAGCTGTTTTTCAACTGTTCATCTTCTTTCCAGATGATAATAGAAAAAAATTGTATAAATTCTATGAACAAAATTACTATTATGTTTTTCCTTTTTTTTCTCCTCTCTCTAAGACTAACTTTATATCTCAATCTTGTATACACATGAAGAAATTCTAACCCTTATTACATTAATAAATCTACAAATTCATAGCTTCTCTGCCCTCCTAGTCTCAAAATAAACCAGATTTTTTACACTTACTATTTTTCAGGTGTTTTCAGTGGCATTCCAATAGTAGAATAAACTGAATATTTGGTATAAAAACCTTTCTTGAGAACAAATTTCCATATTGTCAGTATGTATTGGGAGACCTTGCTTTACTGAGTCTCTTCTTTCTGAAAGTAATTTCACAAAACAAATACTACTTCTATTTGTCAACTTCCAGGGACTGCACCATGCATTGAAAGGCTAGGGATTCCTGACTTACGGCAGGTTATACAAAAAATACTGCAGAGCCTGGAAAATGAAAGCAGCAGTATTAGTCAAATTGTGAAGCAAAGGGTCATTAAGGAAATAATTTACTGAAATGGCCATCTCTAGTCTATTACCCACAAATTGCTGCCAGGCACTCAATGGCTCTCTGTGTAAAGAAGGCAAATCACTCACACAGAATTTTTAGGAGAAATTAATCTTTAGTTCTTTAACAAAATTAGGTAAACCAAGGAGGCTGTGTTGCTTAAGATGAAAGACATGAAAAATACCAACCTTTCTCTTTTGCCCCAAATTAGATTTTTTCCATATGCAAATACTTTTGCAAAATGTCCCAATTTATGATACAATCTGTCTACATTTTCACCTAATGCGCTCTTTCCATTGCCTGGAAAGATTAATCTTGCATAGTTTTGCTGTACTTAGCTGCCTTATGACTTTTTTTGTAGGGGAACATATATTTACATAGATGCAAAGTACATTTTATTTTTGAATATGGTTAGTCTTTCATATTTGGCCAGCTTTTCAAGCCATATTAATTCCTTCCCTTAAGATGTGAACAAAAAATTTAAATATGGCTTATGCCTTGCTGAATGCCATGAAGAATGCTGTGATCATATTTCAAATTAATGAAACTAAAATAGGTATAATGTGTTGGATCCTGGTAAAAACTTACTTGAGCCTGGTATCTGATTTTTAATATGTAGTTGCAGAATGCTTTTTCACATTTTTTGACAGTTACATTCTTTTTGCTTTTTGTGACAGAGCACTACAATGGGAACTCTATTTTGAATATCTTTTAAATAAACTTAGCAGTCAGGGAAATGTACATGAATAACTTCACTAACCTGGGAAAAAGAGATGGAAGAAACCACTCAGTTTTGTACCCAGCTTTGTATGTAAACCAAAGAACCCCCCCCGTTTTATATATGGAGGGCTTGATCCATTCGTCAAGTACCTAGCAATGGTTGTTTCCAGGTAGGGTAGATAATGCATGTTCAGATAACTTTTACCAGATGATATGCACTGAGTTTATAGGAAGTTTGTCCTGGATCCACAGGTTTTAAGACTTTTCCACCACAAGAAATACGTATGTGAAGAAAGCTCATAAGTCATAACAGCAGAGGAAGGAAGAATTTCTGAGATTTCATAGCTTTTTAAAGCATCAGTTTTGTCACAGATCATCAAACCTACTCAAGGTTTTCTCAGAAAAATGTGTGTGAGCATCATGCAGTGTATACTAGATTAATTAATTCTTTCTGGGTTATGTGCATATTCTGTGCCCAAAGCCCATTAATCTTTATTTAATTTGATGTGATGGGCTGGTTTGACTTGCTCTGAATAAACATATCAGCTAGGTTGTGTATATAA
>VXBT01010149.1:0-10964 GCA_013400235.1 Oriolus oriolus | reverse complement strand
GGGGTGCACAAGGAGCTGGGAGGGGACACAGCCAGGACAGCTGACACCAAGTGACCAAAGGGATATTCCAGGCCATATGACATGCTCCACATATAAAGCTGGAGGGAGAAGAAGGAAGAGAGAGGATGTTTGGAGGGACAGCATTTGTCTTCCCAAGCCACATGTGAGAGAGCCCTTGTCTTCTGGGAATACCCAAACGCCTACCTCTCCATGAGAAGCAGTGAATTAATTCCTTGCTTTGCTTTATTTGTGTGTGTTACTTTTGCCTTAGCTATTAAACTGTCTGTATCTCAACCCATGGGTTCTCTCACTTTTACTCTTTTGATTCTCTCTCCCACTCCACTGGGATAAAGTCAGTGGCTCTGTGGGGCTTAGTTGCTGGCTGGGGTTAAACCGTGTCAACTGCATATATATAAATGCTGCTTTAACTAAACAAGTAAACTACATACATATAGACCATTTAACCACTGCTAGGGGCATTGATAATTAAATGAAGGCAATTCATTCACATCCTCTACCAAAATTTTGTTTCCTCTCCAGTTCCTACTAGTCCCCTGATGCTGTTGTTAGTTGTTGGATATGCAGAAAACACTGGTACATAATTGACCAGATAGTGAGACTTTGATAGTGTTATCAATTACAACCTGTGACACTTCCCTCACCAGCAAACATGTATAAGAGCCTCTGAATGAGGGACACCCTAATTATAAACTGAAAAAAAAAAAAAGGGTCTAATACTCACTATGCCCAAAGAAGCTCCTCTTTCTACTAAATATGTGACTCTCTTAACTCGGCTTGCATGGTCTATTCTTTCTTCAGAAAGGAGGACAATGGCAGCAATCCCTTTTTTATTATTATTATGGTAACTGTCAGCAACCTATAATCTTCCAAGAATAGTTGATTCTTCACAAACACTTAGCTATTCAGTCTGAACTAGAGGGATAGATAGAAAACTTATTTGCAGTTTTCTTTCTGGAGACAGACAAAGGATGATTACAGCTGCAACATGAGTTTGACATGAATCTGTGGCATTCCTGAAGGATCATGTGGCTGGAAAATGCCAAAGGCTGTTCAAGGACTTGGCAATTGCTATAATATAGAAAGTTCAGGACAGACCCCAAGAACTGTGGAGACATGAACATACTGGAGAGATTCCAGTGAAGGAACACAGACATGTTTATGAATCTCTCCTTTTAGGAAGAACAGAGAGAGAGGGAACAATTCAGCCTGGAGAAGAGAAGGGTGAGATGGATTTTTACCAATATATAAGTAGATGAAGGGAGGGTGAAAAGAGGAGGGGGAGCCTGGCTGTTTTCAATGGTGCCCAGAGGCAATGGGCACAACCTGAAGGATAGGAAGTTCCCACTGAATGTCAGGAAATATTTTTCACTGTGACCATGACTTGAGAACTGACACAGGTTGCCCAGAGTGGTGTTGGAGTCTTCCTCCTGGGAGATATAAAAAATCCATAGGGATAAAAAAGCCCATTCTGAGCAACAACCTGGGGGTGGCTGTGCATTAGTAGAGGTGCACCATATGACTTCCAGGGGTCCAGAGGCCCTTCCAACCTCAACTATTCTGTCATTCTGTGAATCCTGCTTAGTATAATATTCTATTTTAACAATGGCCTATTAAAAATTTTAATGAGAAAATTGTTGCATACAATTTTGTATTTCTTTAACAGTGGTTTCACTTTGCAACCTCTTTTGTAAAAGTGATGTGACAGGATGTACTCTTAACGAATCTCTTTTGTTGCTGTTTCCTTCTCATCTTTCTGTGACTGACAGGCAGTACTCCTAAGCTTTTTTGGATCAGAATAGTTTATAAAGTAGGAATAGCTTTAGCAGTTTTCTCCCACTGTACAGAATTATCGCTGAGAATTCTACAGCAGTAAAAAATCTGGTTATATTAGAAGAATCTAAAACTGTAGATTCTGCTCTTGCTTGCTTCTGATGCACAGAATCAAATAGTAATGACCATGATTTCCAGTTAAAAGGATTTTTCTTCCCCAGCTCCAACTGACATCTCTGTATTCTTTTTTTTTCAGTTTAGCTATTTTCCTCATTCCCTTCTATTACCATCAACACTTCATGATGCTAAGCACTTAATGCTTTCATGCCCTTATGGGACATTTGCCAGTTTTTTGATGACATAACTTCAACAATGCAAAAAAAAAAAAAAAAAAAGAATACAATTGGCTTCCCAGTTTTGTAAATTCAGAACCTAAAGGAAAAAAATTAAAAATGTCCTGGCTGTTGTTCCAGCCTATTAACTATGTAAGTCACTACAATGTGGAAAGGAATGTAGCTCCTTCAATATCCACAGCCAATATCAAGTACATGAGTTGGGGGCCCTTTTAGAGATTCTTCCTATATTGTTTATCTTACTCCACCAAAATCTGATATCATTACATCATCTTGAAAACTTTCTTAAAGCTTAGTACATATGTAAATTGTTTTTCTTAACTAAATGCAGAAAGGATGTTGAAACAGATGTAGTTTAGAGGTGCTTGGTACTGTAGTTTCTACCAGTGTCCACATCAATAATTGGATGCAATAATTTTTCCCATCCTAAGATATTCTACAAAAGCAAATTCACCTATCTAAGATACAGAGAAGGAATAAAGATCCACATTATGATGGTTGTTGGACTCATAGATATTCTGGCAAGATAAAACACTGTATACCAATGAACAAGGCAGTATGCCATATACAGGGCACAGAGCTCTGTGAATAAACAGATGTACACTATTTTACATTTAAAAAAACTAAATCTATATGCTTAGTAATATTAAAGAATAACATAGGTAAAATATGTAGTCAAATCTCAAGTGACAGACTTACAGGAAAAAGCCAATGACTACACTTTCCAAAATCAAGTAAGTCAGCTGCTGAACTACCTTTATAGTTTGAGATAATACAATATCTCTGATGCAGTTTGAGATAATACAATATCTCTGATGCAGATAACTTTCAAGTGCCTCTGTATTGAAAGATTTTGGGTTTATTCTGTATTTTTTTGAGGTCACAACTCAGAGATAAAGAATAAGAAAATGCAACTCTGATCTGATCATCTGGAATATTTTCTTTTACAAAGAAAGCACTTCTAAATTCTTTGGGAAGGATCACTGGGTCTGTCTTGGCATACTGTCAGAATGAAATATTTTTTTTTATTTTTTCCCTGAAGGTTGTGTAATTAATACAGAATCCTGGACAGAAAGGTAGAATGTACAATCAAAATAATTAAAAAACATATCCAGGTAAAAATATCTTAATGGTACATAAAATGTTCCTAGATGTGCTTCTGTGCCTTTTCCCAGAGCAGAAGCATCACCTTGTAAGACTTGAGGCTGACAGAATTGTTCAGCTTTGCTTTGTGATTCTGCCAAGCTTAAAGGCCACATACACGATCTGCAAGAAAAAAGAAGCATGTCTATATTGATATATAGTATTTTCCTTCTGTGATAAATTCTTTGGATGAAAACATCAAAGGCTTTGGATACAGAAGAATCAATATGGGGAGGGGAAAAAAGAGGTTTTTTTCAAAACTCACAGTGATAGAAAGGTGATATTTTACGCTTCATAAAAGGACCAACAATTTGTGCGTGTAATCTTATCCTAAGGTAAAATGAGCAATAATATAATAATGAGGTCCTGGTGAGCAACACACGTGGCAAAATATCTATTTAAAAAGAAAATGTCTATTTTTAAAAAGAAAATTTCAAGTGAGTAAGTCTTACTTTAAAAATTGTCTATATAAAGATTTTTTCTAATTTTATTTCATTAAACAAATTGATCGCAAGAAAAAAAGACAAAAATTTCCTCTACACAGACAAAATCCCAGCTCCTTCTCTTTTGTCAAACTACTAGAGCAGAAAATTTTGATTTCTGGAAATTAGTTGTTTTCTGCCACTTCATTACAAAAATAATTAATACTTTCTGAGACTCAATGACCCTTCCTTTGGATATAGATCTCTGACTGCAGGATATCACTAGCGGTTAGGAGGAAACTGGACAAATTTTTATCACACCAAATCACTTTTACTTTAGTAAAAGCCTATCGATAAGATTTTTATTATTTCTTGCCAGAACAATTACTGGATATGTTCTGGTATGTCATGTAAATATATTGTTGTAGAAGAACACAGGATTCTCAAACAAAACTAAGGCTTATTGCTGTTGCCCTAACACAGATGCCATTAAGACATATTGGTACATCTAAGATATCAGCATGGAGCTGGCAGAATTCACCCAAATCTTGTCATAAACCTGTCCTTTTGCAAGCCAAGAGAAGTACTCTAGGGAGTCTCAAATGACTTTTACTTAGGCAGCTGAAGCTTGCCCAAGTGACAAGAGATACTGAAGGCAAGACAAGGAAAGTGACTTTCAAACTGCAAAGCAGGTCAGCAGCAGCATTGAATCACTTCAAATATAGGTTTCTTGATCCTTCAGACAGTGATCTATTTCCTAACAAACCCTTCCTATCCTTATAGGCATCAGCAATAACATTGCTGATTCAAATGCATTATGTATGAATTTATCTGTTACTTTGCAGCTATTTCCCTCCTATCTCTCATCAAGGAGTAAAAAAGAATCAAAACCCCATTGATGAAATTATATTACCTTTTTCTAAGGAGTTTGCTTGCTATACTACTCATCTGTTTAACCACTACTTTGAAAAAAATGAACAAATGTCACACACACTTTAAAGATCATTATTATAAGAGGATCATTTAACTTAATTAAGGAGTTGAGAATATACTGGCTGCACAAATGTGCCATTATTAAAAAATTACTGGTGTGCCCAACTGTCTTATTACCAACAGAACACTGACCAACATTGAAGTGACTGCTTGCATTTGCCACTGTCATGTTTCATTCTATTGCCACGTCACTATGATGTTTTTACATAGAAAACATACCAGTTGTGATAGAATAAACCATTTTACTGGAGTTCAAGAATACACATGTGTATATTGCATAATGCATCTGAGATGAGAATTAGAATACTGCCTTTATCTCAGAATGATTTGGGTTGACAGAAGGCATTTTAGAAGAATGAAATTAAACAAGGAGAAGATTATGCCAGTGATAAACAGCAAAGATGCACCTGTGGCATGACTTTCTGACTCCATAATGAAATAAAATAATGCTATACATGTTAGTTACTCAGTTGAAACAAGCACTGGGGTATGATTGTCATTCTAGTAGTAAGGTATATCCTTACTTGATTAAAAATTGTGTTGTTCTTTTAGTGTTTCAAGAACTGAGTAAATCACACAATAGGTAAATGCCTATTAAGGTATAGATTAGCTTATGTGTGATACCTTAATGCAGTAGTTTAATTTATAGCCTAGATACCATGGTTTCAGTCAATACAGAGGAACTCTTGAGCTAAAGCTGTCTAAATAAAGGTAGTTTTATTATTTTTGTTAGTTAGAGATCTCAATTTCTTTATTATCCTTCTATATTTTATAAATATAAGGTATGTATTTATACCTACATACAAGTAGGTGGTACAAGTTTAGGATTAACTGAGACTTCAGAGTCTACTTCAAATTTTCAAAATTGCTTAATTTACTTAACTTGAAATCCATTCAGTGGATGCTTTCAGAGACACTCCTATAAAACTGTATTCCATGCTGTGGTAAACATTTGGTCTTTTCTCACAAAATCCCCTACTTCATTCCTAGTATTTTGGGTTTTGCTGTTGTTGTTCCCTTTTTCCTATCATTATCATACTCCACTTATCCCTGTTCTTCAAGCTGTTGGACATTAGAAAAAATTCTATTGAAGGAATTACAGCAGCAGCAGTTTGCATTTCCCATGACTTTCCCCTCAGTGGGTCTTGTCTAGACAGGTGGAAGTGCAAATTTCCATGATCTGCAACTTTCCTCTTATTAGTCCTTTTGTGTTGTTCAAAGATTTATTCCTTTCTCTCTTTAGGCCACTCTCTCTTTCTACCCTTTAGATCAAACAACAATTGTAAAGCCTTTTTGTGTAAAACCTGTTGTAAAGTGAGATATGATTGCTGCTGAATTATATAAGTTCCTCACCTGAAAGAAAGAGATTAGAATGACACAATAGTGACAAATGAATGTCACTTTGTCCAGAACACATTTTGCCCCCTTCCATCTAAAAATGCAACAGGGAAGAATTCATTGACTAGAAAACACTGAATGGAAAGAATTCTTCATGTATTTGATGTAAAGTAGTTTTAGAAAGGATTCTGCCACACCATTAATTCTTCCACTGTTCCTATGCTGTCATGCCACACCGAAGCATAGTATTTCTATTATTTATATAATCTTTACATATTAACAGCATAATCTTTTACATACTCTTATTTTCAGCTTTCTGAGATGAGTATATATTTACCATTTTCTGATATGACTTACTCATATTATTTTTGGGGTATTGAGATGTGCTTCCCTTGGATCACAACAACCCCATGCACTATTACAGGCTCGGGGCAGAATGGCTGTAAAGCTGCCTGGTGAAAAAGGACCTGGGGGTGCTGGTCAATGCTAGCTGACCAGGAGCCAGCTGTGCCCAGGCAGCCAAGAAGGACAAGAGCATCCTGTCTTGGATCAGCAGTAGTGTGGCCAGGAGGACCATGGCAGTGACTGTCTCCCTGTGCTGGCACTGATGAGGTCACTCCTCTACTGCTGGGTTCAGTTTGGGGCCTCTCATGACAAGGCATTGAGGTGGTGGAATGAGTCCAAATAAGGACAACAGAGCTGGGGAAGGGTCTGGAACACAAGTCTGATGAGCAGCAGCTGAAGAAGCTGGGGGTGTTTAGCCTGAAGAAAAGGAAACTCAGTGGGACCTTCCTGATCTCTTCGGCTGCCTGAGAGGAGGTTTTAGCCAGGGAGGCATTGGTCTCTATTTCCAGGCAACCAGTTACAGGAAAAGAGGAAATGGCCTTAAATTGCACCAGGGGAGGTTTAGATTAGATATTAGGGACTATATCTTGACTGAAAGGCTGGTCAGGGATTGGAACTGTCTGCTGAGTGAATTGGTGGAACTGACATCCCTGACAGTGTTCAAAAAAGCCTGTCGATGTGGCACTTAGTGGATATCTCTTAATGGTGAAATTGGTGTTGCTGAGTTAACAGTTTTTTAACCTGGATGCCAGGTGCCCACCAAAGCATTTCTCTCACTCCCCTTCTCACCTGGACAGGATATACATCAGACACTTTACAAAGACAATGTCACAACCTAGGAAATTATACAGCAGTCTATATTGCCATATGCTTTGCTGTATGACTTTGCGGTATGATTCAGTTCCCTGAAAACAGGGACAGAGAGCCACAATCATTTTCACTAAGTAATTTAGGGATGTAGATTCTGAATTTTACCATAATGAATGAGAATCAGTACAGGGGATGGTCATGGGATGATGCATCCTCTGAGGTAATTCACATTAAAGTCTGACATACTCTTTCTTTTGAGCTTGAAGGGCTATTATACCTATTTTGGATGGGCTGAATTTTTCCAGACAGTGGCAAAGTAAAACACTCAAATACACAAATGTCTAAAGCAGCCAGATGACAAGACTGCACGCACATCCTTGTAAGAAGCAAATAGAAAGAAAGCAAATAGAAAATAAGTTAAACATCTACTTTTAATTTTTTTTCCTTAGAAGTTAATTGTTTACAAGGCTCTGTTTTTCTCCAAAACTTTTGATTGAGAGGTCTGGACCATCATAGTTATTTCTCTGTAATTAGTTTTATTCAACAAGTCTGAATTTTTCTGACTACAGTTTTTAAGTTGTTACATGGAACTTATAAAATCATGGCAGTCGTGGCCTATTTAACATCTGCAATGCAAGAGACAAATACCAAGTTTTTCAAATATTTAAGTATCATACAATAGAGGGAAGTTTATTCTGAAAAGTTGTATTTTATATTTTATGTAGTTTTGTTGATAACAATATTGAGTTATCAAATGTACACATATATCTACCATTCTCATGGAGATCCTGTGACCTTATAACTGTCAGTAGCTTTAGAAAATTGTATGGTCCTCATGACTTTTTCCCAGTAAGTTCACAGCCTCACTTTCAGTAGAGTACTCCTCATCATCTAAATTCTCCTCCCTATATGCCTTTTTTTTTTGTCCTTTTTGCTTAGGAGAGAGTTCATCAAAACCTTCTGAAGGCTCCTTTGTGCTTGCAAAGCAAAAGCAATATCCTTTATGCCTACCTGTACCCTCATTTAAAAAAAATAAAAAGTTGCTTCCCGTGATCCTGAGACCAGATGTTTAATAAAACACATTATTTCTTCCATGGCAATTAAGTCCCTTCCATAAACCAAATTTTCATGCTAGACATCCTCTTCACTTTTCAACCTATTTTTCTATATTTTCTAATGAGCAGGTAGTTCATGTATATGTATATTGCCATGCCTTGTTAATCTTTTGCTACATTCACTTCTTTTATCTTATTTACATTTGATTTTAAGCAACTTAGTATCAAAGCATTTTCCCTTAAGAGAATCTGCTAGGAGGGATATTTGATCCCAGCTGGTGGTTTTAACCATTAATGTATAGAAGAAAACCTAATTAAAACAAAAACTTTTTTCTTTCTATGCATCAGGATCATATATTGTTTGCAGGTGATTTCTGCTCTCCAGAGGATGTGCTCTGCTGTCATATTCTAGTTAGTAACTTCCCTAATGTTAATTACAATCTCCTTGATCTTACTTAATTATTTCACAGTAATAAACAAATACTTTTCAGGACAATGCTCAAATGAATGTAGTTACATAAGCATTCATTTAATTATTATAGAATAGTTCTGTTAATTAATTAATTATCAGAAGCCTTGTAATGAAATTTTACATTGTTTCAATGACTATACACTAGAATATTGATGTAGAGTGAGCCTGCCCTTTAGAAAAGCAGATGAGCAAAAATGATACTGAAAAATGGGGATATATCAGCACACAAAGTTGGAAGAGATGGACAGCACATGGTTTCGGAAATCTTTAACCAGAAGGTGTTCAAACTCATCTAAGTTGTGCCAAATGCTATTCCAGGGGGTGAAGTGGTCTTTAAAGTGTGCAGAAGTTTCTCACCACGCTAATTTAGTAGTTTCTTAAAACTGAAATTTCTGGACTGAATACCTTAAGGGCTTCTTATATGTTATACTGGAAGTGTGATTTCTTGTACTAGCAACAATATAATATATCTATGCTTCATCCTATCATATTATTTTTACTGCAGCTGCTTCTGGGTTTTGTGGTATGTTACACAAAGAATGTAGGTGTTTATATTAAGTCTTCTTCCAATAAAATGGATGAAAAGTTCCACAAAAGAGCTCTAAATATTTTTTAGTTAAAAAGCATCTCATGCCAAAAGGTGGTTGAGTGATGGCCCTACAAATGCCCCTCTCAGTTTGTTAATAGGCTATTTTTCCTATGAAGGCCTAATTCAGTTGGTGAGTCAAATGACAAAACTTGTAAATATATTTAGCAAAAAAACCCCTAACAAACCACACCAAAAAACCCACACCACAACAGAAATCTACCTTTTACTGTCATTACCATAATGAAAATTAAAAGTTCTTTTTTTGCATCTTTAGCAAAAGACACAGTCTATCTTTTCTGCTATTTTGTTTTATTTAAATATGGCTCTCCTCATGGGCATTTGAGAGAACAGATTAGTTCTATATGCTAATAATACTGCATCTGCCATTTCTAATGCTATAAGAAAGTGCAAACAAAATCACCTAACTTTAATGTCAGGTGCCCTAATTTAGATTGACAGTGAAACAGTAGTGATTTGGCATGAGAGTTTGTCTGCATGCAGATGAATTTATATATTCATCCACTTATCACTTTCTTTCAGCATAGAAGAACAATTACATTAAGTTTACATTTGAAAAAGTAATTTTCAGTATGATACCCCAAAATCAAAGACGAAGACCTGTGTCTGTAGATGAGTGCTTCTCTTTTTGAAGTTTAAATTAGCATTACAAAAGTCTGTGGAATTGTTTCCACAGATACAAATATTTCAGTGTAAAAGAAATTCCAGCTGGAATTGAGGTAAAACTCCATGAAGAAAGTTTTCTTAGGGTGATGCCACAGTGTGATCAGCAGATAAGACTGGGAGGAGGAAAAGCAAATAAACTTAAGAAAAAGGAAGAGGAGTGAAGCAGTGCACAAACTCTCTAGGAAATTAAATCATAACATCTACTGTGATGGGACACCTTAACAAACATAAATGAAGTTTATGAAAACTTTTTGAAGCCTCCAACACATACCATGAAACAATCCAGAAAAAATGTTATCTTAGATATAGTGATATTTGTAAAGATTTAGTACAGCAATTATGGTGTCAATCAGAAATGTGATTAAATCTTTATAATTGTTACATATTCTCCTAAAAACCAAAAAAGCCTAAACAAAATACTTCCCACCTTATATTCCCAGAGTCTGGATCCAGAACTTCTGGATGTGATTTTGATTAATCATGGTTTTGAAGTGAGCTCTTTTTTCCTAAAATGAAGAGAGCTTTTCATTTGGAGTGCAAATACCAAATACAGAGTCTTTCTTCGTGTAACTGCATGGCACAGAAAAAGTGAACCTCTTTTAACAGTGAATTTTGAATTTTCACTGTCCATCACACAGCACTTCCTCATGCCTATCTTCTTCCATATAACTGTTCAAAGTTAAAGATAATTAGGATAATCAAGTTCTTCCTTAATTATTATTCTTTCTCTGTTATGCTTTTGGTTTTGTATTCATTTTTCCACTTGTGTTTTTTGAGGCACTCTAGGTTCTCCAAAGATGTCCATGTTTCAGAGTATTTTCACTCATACAATTAGATCTAAAAAAGAGCAGGCATGTGCTCTCTGAAATTGTAGCCCACCACATAAATTCATTGTACAAGCACTTTTACTCACATGAATCTCACTCCTTCAATGCATTTCCACTCTGGATGTACAGACAGGAGTATGAG
>VXBT01010146.1:433872-476928 GCA_013400235.1 Oriolus oriolus | reverse complement strand
CCGGCGGCGGGCATCGCCCTCGCCAAAAACGCGGCCGCCGACAAGGCTCCGGCGGAGGTGCATCCTCCCCCTGATTTACTGCCGACGCTGGAGGAATAATAAGGAGACTTGTGCAGCAGCCGCGCGCTATTTTGGGCGCTTTCAAAAATAACGCCTTGCACTTTTCGGGGAGGGGGAGGTCCTCGGGGGTCCAGCCAGGTGCTGCTGAGGTTGGGTGGTGGGTGCCGGGGTCTCGGGGAGAGCTTGTCTGCGGCTCTTGGCCCCATCCTCTGCGCAGAACAGACCTGGGGCAGAGGCACGACAGCTGGGCGCCAGTAAGGAAAGTGCGGGTCCTGCGGGAGAGGGGCTGCCCTCCGCAGCGGCCGGCGAGGGGATCCCCGAGGAGAGGGTCTGAAGCCGGACAGCGCGGAGCCAGGCTCCTCCTGCGCTCCCGCAATACGGGGTGTGTTCAGTATGGACACGTTCCTTGTGATGGGCCTCCTCTCGTTTACAACCTCGCCAGCTTACAAAATAAAACTAGTCTCAGATGTGCCACCTGCTTGAATACTCCCCATCAGTGCCCTGTATTCCTAAAGACAAATATCATCTTCATTTATTTTCTATCCCTGGTTCAGAAAACTGTGAAAACTGAAGGCCCTTGTTATTTCATGGGATTGCCCAGGGTGGACTTCATAAACTGCAAGGAGGTCTGTTAGCAAAAGAACCTTATACAACATAGACCTGTTTGAGGCCTAAGCGTACTGGGAAAGAGGAGGGATGGAGGATTGCACTCAGATGTAAATATGATACTTTAAAAACTGTATATACATATGTATGTATGTAGTTTGAGGAGAAGTATAAAACAACACAGTGCACAATCTTAATTATACTCACCCTAAATATTTTTTCAGACCACACAGCATCTCCTTAAAGTCATTCTGTCCTAAAGGCAAAAACTGGCGAAGTAAATTTTGAATTTTTGATCTTTCAGCATATTATTATATATCTCTTAAAATAGCTCTAAAATCTCAACGCATCTTTTGTTAATCCCAGTAATGACCAATGACCAAAATTTGTCTTGCTTTTATATATGCTCCCTTCTCCAGTTACACTTGCAACTTTGGCCCAAATTACTAGAACACAAATAATAATAAATACTAACAGGCAGCCAGTAATAAATATCAGTTGAATATCAATAGAAATAAATACAAATGACAAGACTAAGCACCTTTTTGGTATTATGGATACATACCGTATTACCTTATGATACCCATGATGGGGGCAGCATTGCATGGGTCATGGGATAGAGATGGTCCATCTCTGACAGGACTTCCTAGCCTCAGCTTCTGTTCAGTAGAGTATTTACTTCAGAATGTGTGTTAAAATATTTAAGAACCAAGCTTGACAACTCTGCTCCCATAAGCTATGTCCATGTTCAAACAGTTCAGACAATCAGGCTTTTACCATACTATCGTGACAGTTTCTATTAAATTTTTTTTCACAGCAGTAAAATGGGGCTCACGATTAAGTATTCACAGGATTGGTGCCTAAGCAAAATACATTATAGTTGTTTTATGATGAGCAATGATGAGACTTCTCACACCCCTTCAGCTCAAATGGCATTGCATACAGGCTGCAATTTTCATAGATAAACATATGTTCATTAGAAACTAATTACAGAAAACAGTACTAACCTAATTGTAATAATTAGTAATAACATACGTTTTAACTCTTCTTAAACACAGATGCAAAAAATGGTAAAGAATGAGAAAATTCCTACTTTCCACCAGTGAACTCTTAGTTGAGGAAATTTATGTGTTAGAAACAAAGAATAAACTGTAACTGAAGTTATTCAGCGCTTTTTCGAAAATGATTTCCCAATGTTCAATGTTGTTGAAATGTTTTAAGTCAGACAGTTGCCAAATAACTAGATTATTCTATTGTAGCATTAAATTAGCTGGGCTCTGCAGAAGATACTCAAAGAATGGTACAATTTGGTGATATTTCAAACTCTTCAGAATGCTTGACCTGTGCTGATTATTCTCCAGATGATACTGATGTTTTGGGGGAGGGTGTAACACACCCCGTTAAGAAAATACATTTCTAAGAGTACAACTGGACTAGTTATCTGCTGTTATTTTATTTATGCTTGAAAGACTTGGTCCCTTTCCTCTGAAAATCTTGAAGGGAAATATAGTCATGTGTTCAGAGTGTATCAGAGTGTATCAGTGTACCTTACAGAAAATGATGGCACAAGTGGAAAAGCTCCTTGAAGGATGCATATTGGAAGGAGTAACTGAAACCAAGGATTTGAAACAGCACATAGCTGCTTTATTGGATCAAACAGATAACTCTTTGATTAAAATAAAAGGACCTATGAAATTACTAAAGGTACCTTCTGTTCTCTGTCTCTTCTTCGATCCTTGCCCTAATCATAGTGTGTCAGCTCGTGATATATAATGAATCCATTATTTTGTCAATAAAAATATATTGAGTAAAAATAGATTAAACATTATTCACATATGCTCTTTAAACATTAGTTCTGTTGCCGTTTTATTTAATACTAGTATTCCATCTGTATTCCAAAGGCAAAGAATTTCAAACACTTGTTTTCTATATGTAAGTATGGCATTTAATATGATTTTGGCAGTATGTTTAATGACAGATTTTGGAGTAGCTAAATTTGGTCTCTGAGTATTCTTGTAACTCGTTGAATAGGTGTTTGTGCTGTAGCCAAATACTGATTATTTTTCTAAGAGCATGTGCATGAACATCCATATACATGGCTTCCAAAATCCAAATCTTGAGTACCATTTGAGGGGGTGAGAGCAAAGAAATGTACATCATCCATTCAGTTTGCATATTGGGTTTGTGTGATCTAATGGCTCCTCAGCAAGCATCTACATAAACTGAGAAAAAGAGAATCAGGATCTACATTTTCCCAAATTATTTGACATTTCTGGGGTCTTGATTTCTACGATACAGATGAACATGCCTTAAAGGTGGCCTTGTTAATCAAAAATAGCCTGCATGGGACTTTTTATCACACTTACAGTAACCTGTGCAGCTCATTCTGTGACCTTTCTCACCAGTGACAGTCATCAGTCTGCCATGTGATTCTTCCCTAACCTGGAGGACAGGAAAGAGGGCTTGAGGACAATTACTGGGGAAAAAAAAATATTGTGTATGTTATGTAAAGCTCTAAGCCAGGAAAATGGAAGTGTGAAAGCTTTAAGAAGTTGGGAATGAAGAGAGAAGGTGTATTCGCTCATCTACTGATTAAGGCAGGCAAATTGCAGTCCATAGTGATTCCAGTTCCTCTCAATAGTGTTGTCTCCTTGTCCAGAGAATTTGATATCCACACTGATGCTAAGAAGTGATGACTGACTTATTATCAATAGAGTCAACTGGTTTTGCCACTAATCCCAGAATAATACCAAAGTTGATTCAAATGCCATGCTAAACTGGAGAACCAGTAATACTTCCTAGCTTTCAAATCTGTGTGCCTGCCTGGCTGCATCCCAACTCCCTACCAGAGTGAGACTTGGGTGGGCAAATAGTCTTTTTTGCCTGGGAAGGAAGCTTGAGCATGAATACTCAAAAGAGACTGCAGTGTTTCCCAGAGAGGTTTCAGCCCAACATGCCCTGGATGCACTATAGGTGCAGCCTTGGAGAGCTTGTTTCTGGAGACATTGATGAAGTCTTTGAAAATTCCTACTTTTACACAGTTGCAAGACTATGCAGCTTTCCAGAGTTGGTCTTCATCCTAAAGAAGTTCAAAGGCAGATAGGGAAGTTAAGGGATTGTCAGTTCAGGAGTGAGTGCAGGCAATATTGCATAAAAGGAGTTTGGGGAGCATTGGACCAGAATAATGAGTTGTAAAAGCAGAAAAAGTAATTTGTAAGAGTGAGTCAAATACAAATTAGGAATATTGATGAGGACTCTTGAACCAGGAGAAGGCTGAAGTCAGAAGCTTGGACACGTGGGTTGGACATCAGGGAAGGGCTTGGAGCACTGGCAGATCTTAAATCAGTTGAAGGAAGCAGGAGGTGGCCCCAGAGACAAGAGGTATGAAGGTGCAGCAGAGATGGTGCGGTCTGGAATGGATGACAGGCCAAAAGAAATGTGTAAGAGAAGGTCCTGAGGGAGAGGAAAGCAGTGGGTAGTAAGAAAAGAGAAACTCCACAGAGGAGGACCACTGGTATGGAAATGGCAAACAGAGTGTAAGTGGGTCAAGAAGGGAAAGGGGGAAGAAGGGAGGGAACCTATGCCAGGCAAATCTGGAAGTAACAGGCGATTTGCATTCTTTAAAAATGGAGTTTCCTACATGTAGTTCTAAGGGATAATAATGAGCAATATATTGGTTATGAGTGGGTGAGAAGGTAACCACCACACGGCTCTTTTTGGCACAGAACTGTATTCATGCATGCTCTTTCCCAAGGTATGTGGCCACACTCGGCATATGAGGGCCATTATCATTTCCCGTAGTAAAAGATTATAACGTGCATAAGATTATAACAGCATTGCAGCAGAGCATTATATTGAACAGTCTGTTCAGGCTGGATTCTCCAGACCTGTCATCCAAAAGCTAGTACTCTGAGAGCTGAGGCTGTATTTTTAATATGCACAAAGAAGGAAAGTTGATGAGGCAGCACAGAACAAACATCACTCTCGGGAACAGAAGCTGAATGAGAAAGGGTTGCAGTCTTTACTTCTTAGGTGGAAAACAATTCTGTTGAAATAGGCAACAAAAGCAGGGGTTATTTTAATAACTGTTTGTAGAATTTTTAGATCTATAACTGCTGCTGAAAAATATCTGGAAGTGAATAAATAGCTCATCCTGTGGGTCTGCTTGGATGGCAAAGCCTGACAGCATGGGCAAAAGAGGAGGAAGTCCCATCCAAGGTCCTTAAAACACAATGGCAGGGTGAGAACTTGCTCTAACTTGCTCTCCCTGGAGAGCAATAGAACAGTTTTCAGAGCAACATGTGTCAGACTTAGTGACTCACAGCCATATGTGGACATTCCTAGTAAAATATAAATTGGTCCAGCAGTAGATGAAGAGGAAAGAATCCCAAATATTGCTTGTATTAGACATAAGAGCAAATGACTCAAAGTACACATGCAGGCTCTTCTTTCTTCATTTTCAAATCTTTTTATCTATTAGTGTGTTCAAACAAGTAAATAACACCCTTTTTTTCTTATTTTTCAGTACTGATGGTGTCAGATTGCATATACTAGGCAATACATGGTTGCTGTGTGTGGGATAATGTAGAGGTTTGCTCTGAGCAAACAGATCTCTCCTTCTAGAGGCTAATGCAAAAACCTGATGCCAATAGTTAAAGGCAGTAGAAGGAAACCAGAAATGCAGCAAACATTCAACAAAGCATTTTTTGTCATTGATAAGAAGTTTTCCTTACCTGAGAATTCAGAGTTAGGACTACAGCAGAACAGGTATTCACTAGGCCTGCCAAACATGATTACAATTAAAGCAACAGACAAAGCATCTCGTGTTTGCCATTAGGTCCAACAACCCATGTAGAACAACAAGAAGGGTGTCCTTTATAACATTTTTCCAGTGATGTTGTGTCATGTGGACATTCCCCTCTTTGACAAGCAACAGAGAATATTAATAGGGCCTGTTTCTGAGACTGACAACGAATGGATTATTCAGAATCTGAGAAATTTATATTCCGTTGCCAATGATCCTGAGTCATCAGGCTTTGTGGAGTCAACTCATACATTTCCTGTGCTGGCATAGTGGGCATTGTGCTCTCATTGATCTATATATGTAAGTGAATATGTAAATGTAAATGTAAATAGTCGCTTCAGTCAGTAAAAGGGAGTTTTTGTTCTGGACTTTTAAGCTATATGCTAACCCCTCATGCTAGGAAATCGATCTGCCAAAATCTCATTTATTATCTAGAAAATAATGACAAGTGTGAACTAATATTCTTAGTAAAATAATTACACACAACAGTAACAGGTGGGAGTACCTGTTTGCTGTACAATTCAAGGTTCAACAAACACATTTCAATGGAGAACTCGGTCTCCTGGCTACCACAACAAAGCAGGCAGGATATTCTTTTTGCTTTGAACACGGAACTGTATATGTTAGTAGTCTGTGCAGGCTGATGCCTATTTGTGGAAGAACCAACTCATGTTGGTTTACACTTGCAGCTTCCCACAACATGATTTGATTTCAATATCCGCTGATAACAGAACTGATGCATGCTCTTAAGCGTTCAAGAGGAACTGAACTTCAGAAAGATACTTTTGCTGAAACTAGTTCATTTTCACATGTTCCAAGATAAGCTTCACGTGACACTTTACATCAAGCCCTCCTAGCTTCTTACCCCCCGGGGAATCCTTTGCAAATCGAAATCCTCTGTGCCTTAAATTTTAGAAAGAAAATGATGCATCATGGGAACATAAACTGTATAGTCATTAATATCATTATAGTACTGTACTGGGAAGCAAATCTACCCTTCTTTGCATAACCTCCAAATATTTAAACTGGAAAAATTAAGTTAAAACTGAAGGACTTTCAGATTTGCTGTGCACAAATACTGCATTTGGGGGTGTTGATGAGTTCTCAGGGAACATTTAAAGGTTATAAGCATCCAAGGAAACATGGAAAGACTTTAAGATCATTGGCTAAAAATGGATGACAGACTTTTCTGGCTCCAAAGAGAAAGTTTCTTCCCCTCTCACCACTCATCCAGGGAGGCATGGATATACGTAGCAGTTTCATAAATGTATTTGTTCATCCTGAAAGCACCATGCATATTCTTCACCTTACTCATAGAAATAATTACAATAATGGTGATGTGCAATTGTACTGCTAGTGCACAAACCTCACCTGGGGCAGTTATCAATGGCCAACTTATGGCTTCTCTCCTACATGTTGAGTTTGGAGCTAAGGTTTTATAGAAAGCCAGTGCAGTGAAAAATGTCCTTTAGAGTGGCACTCAGACATGTACATGAAAAGTTTATTGCTTTTGTTAAATGTACAGTGAATTCAGATATGCACCTTACATTACAGCCTATGTGAATATCTGAATTGCAATTCTCAGTTCAGAAGTTTTGGTCAAAAACTGTCTCTTACATGATGATGATATCTTTCCATTCATAATATTTCTGACTTCATCTGTTTTGGATGAGATAGTTCTGAGCATCAGTCCAATGAAAAGGAGATATTACCTAGATATATCTTAATGAGTAAGAGTGGTATATGCTATTTATTAATTTATTTATTTACATTAAACTGCTTAATCTTTTGGTAAGTAACAGGGTTGTTCTTCTCTATGGAATGTAAGGCAAGTTTCAGCTGGGAACAAATAATTGAGTTATATAAGCACACATAAAAATAGACTGACCCACATCTATAACAACAGGATCATATTATAACAAAATGCTATTTCTTGTATAATTTACTGAATGCAGAAAGCACCTATATAAATGGACTTGTATAAGGAAAGCCATGTTATCTTTGGTCTGTGTATTGGTTTTCATGCACGTAAGCCAAAACATGAACAGTTTCCCTTTTGGTGCACTTCTGTTCTGTAGCGAAGATGGGTATCCAGGCCTGAGTATCACGATTTGTGTTAGTATCTGAAGATTGATATAAGATGACATGGTCTGAGAAGAAGAAGAAGCTGCATGCAAAAAATAATATGCAAAATTAAGATTTTTTTTATTTCTGGGATAGGCCACAGTGCTGTAGAGTTTTGTTTAGGTTAGTACAACCCATCAGAATAAGGCTCTACTGAGCACAGTTCTGCACACATCAGGGAAATCAGCAGCTGCAGATTTAAATAGGATAAGAAACATTATATAAACTTACTGCACATGCTGCTTCTCCTGTTGTAGTAGCTAATATGTCAAGACATGCTTATAGAAACAGACACATGCATATGTGCATGGCAGACAAGGTAGGTGCTCGGCTGGAATTCAAACCAATGCGTATTTACAACTGCTGTTGCCACCCCTCTCTTGCACAGCTTGCAAATTCACAAGCTGACATGGTATATTCCAAATATTTTAAGTTTTAGTTCTCTTCAAAGCTAAAAGATGGAAGTATAACATGATAATTTTGAATATTTAATACTTTACAATTCTCACAGACTAGTTTTATCAAGCAATATCTGTTCCTAAACCAACAGACTGTGTACAACAAGAACACCTGTAACTATAGCTGGCATTACTGGTGCTCAAAGCTGACTTATGAATCCTTAACATTTAGTTAACTCAGAATTAGTTTTCTTTACAGTAAGAGCATGATGTACTCCGAAGTAGTGAATATTTCCATGCCAATTTCTACTTTAAATTCCTAATTTTATTGTCTATAGCATTTATTTATTTATTAATGTCACAAGAATTCTTTCATAACAGAGAAATTTTCCCCACAGTTGTTTCATTCTAATATTCATATTAATATTCTAATAGGTGAAAAATAAATGTTGGTAGAAGCTAAGCATGGAAAATTCCAGCCTAAAATACTTCTTTAAGTAATGGGTACCTGAAAACAGGGAATTAGAATGAAAAGCATTTCTAACCTTGTTGCATTTGCCTCCTTGTAGCTCTAATATAGAGTTCACAAAATGAAGGGGGTGTGTGTATGTTTCTGCAGCCTAGGCCTGGTTGCTTAACCAATAACACATGAATCTAACCAGTCGAGTACAGCATAGAAAGAGCAAAAATTGGGCGTTTTTTTACACTGGTTAGCTTCTCTGCATTAAGACAGATGTAAAAGTAGCCACTTGAGGCAAACTTAGGTTCTAGTTGCTACCTGAGCTGAGCTGAGCTGAGAGAGTTTCATTTCAGTGTGAGTCGACTCAAACGTATTTCAGCTGACTGTTAATAAGAGCCAAACCCAAGCATTCTCCATGATATAGAATCCAGTTCTCTTAAAACTAATCAAGACCACAAGGTAATCTTGCTCTGGTTATTCAAGAACCATCCAGACAATTTTTTTCTTGTTTCTGTTCCAAAGTGGACTGAATTAAAAAAGAATTCTACATCAGAAATTTGCAGTAGTTCAAGATCAGTAAGATATTTAGTAGATGAGCTCTGCATGATAACTAGTGATTAGTCTTGCAAGCACATATGATCAGCTAGACTGGGAAATCATGCCAATATTTCAGGTACTTAGTGGGTTAGATAGCAATGCTGATGTTTTAAAATAAGTGCAGCACTACAGTCAGTAGGGCACTGATGCCTCAAACAATGTGACTGCCTTATTCTCTGTGTATCTGTTTGAGATTGCAACAGTGTGGGCATTATGGACGTTTTTACAATTAAAATAAAATTCAGAAGATAAAATGCACTTCTAAGTCCACTTAGTGACTGGTCAGTCAAAAACCCACAGAGATCAATAGGACAGTAATTTTCAATGGGAACTGGGCTCAAAAGCCTTGATACCATTTTGAAAATTTTGCCCAAGTCTGAAAACAAGCGATTATTTCTGGAGCCAAATTGTCATGTTCTTAGTGGATCATCCTGGAACTTCAGGATGTGAAAATATCTCTGACACTGTGAATGTTAAGAAAAACAAAAGTCATTGTGTTTTACATATGCTTGGCACCCGAAAAGACTGATCTCTGAGACCAAATACAAGCTCTGTGAATTGAAGCAACTAAACAAAGTCACAGTAGTGTTTATACAAATCTGTTGAGTGTAGCCCTTTCTACAGACTGCAGTGAGCTATAAAGATTCATCTGATCTTACATAGATCTGTCCTATTAGACTTAATAGCTTTGTGAAACCTTAACTAATAGCTTCCTAAAAGGAAACATTTCAAAAACTAACCTGTAAGCAAGGTAAACAATTTGTTGACTGATTCCCCTTACCAGGACATACCATTCACTGATCCAATTTAAAATTTACCCGCAATTAATCCCGTATGTAGCAACTGGAAAACATAGGAAATCTAGTTTAAAACACAGTTTTCAAATTGCAGAAGAGATAAATTGCTCAAACCTGGATCAACATCTCAATAGTTGTTTATAATTTTTTAAAAATTATTTATTTATTTATTCATTTATTTACTTTGTGTAAGGATGGCCATTTAATAGCAGGGGTTTTAAGTTGCAGATCATATAAGAAAAATTTAATTTTCTTGGCTGTATTTGTTCTCAACTTCCAAATGTTCTGGGACTTCATGTCAGCTCAAATGTTCCTTTGTTGGTCATCCCTCAAAGCTCACCCAGTGTGATGCATCATAATGTCAGCCCAGGCAACTTGCAGAGGATTTGCACAACTGTGAAGCTTGTGAGAGAGCAGCTGAGTTTCACCCAGGTCTGGAATGCACAGCTGGGAGATTTTCCCAGCTCCAGTAACACTCCCATCCCCACTCATCCACCCCAGTCGCTCCAATCACGCATAACTGAAGAGATCCTGTAGACTCAGACGACAAATTTAAAATATCTCTGTCAGCCATGTATAAAAGCCTCTGTGGGCCACAAGTAGCTCACTGGGCATGGGTAAGTAAGTAGCTCGTTCTAAGATTTCCCTTTTTGACTTCTGAACCCAGCTTTTGCCTGCAGTTCATCTGCTAAGCCATTATTCCCAGCAAGCAGCATCACAAAGAAGAAAGTAGTTTTTGATAAAGTAGTTGGCAGGAATCGCTGCTTCCAGACAAAACTGAACATCTCCCATGCCCCTCTGGCAGTCCAAACACATGCTGCCTTGACTGTGAGGATATGATATGAGTCACCTGGTCTTTCACAAGCAAGAAAAAAGAGTAAAGGCTTAATTCCCAGAGATCCAGTGCAGGAAGTATTGGTGCCCTTGGACTCAGCAGAGTCTGAGTAGTGAGCTCTTCCAGCCAGCTCTTCACGGCTGCCATGGGAAAATACATCAAAGGAGTCACACAGGACATTTTGTGGTAACATCCACTGGATGGCAAGTCATTAGATTCTTTGAAATTTTGTATTAAATCACTCAGATATCTTGAGGCAAAAAATAAGAGCCATACTGAGTCTTGTCAAGTAGCTTAAAAATCAGCAGTGCTGATCTTCAAGGTGAGAAAATCTTTTCACTTTTTCAATATGATAATTGTTCATTCCTATGAATAGAAGCTGAATGAAAAAAAAGTCCACTTTTACCTTTCTGAAATAGATACTAAGAAACCTGGATCTCGGTGAGATTAAAACAGATAGGAGTATGACCTTATCATTTTTATGCATATAAGTATTACATATATCAGAATATGTGACAGTTTTCTCATATAGCATAAACACTAATTTTTGCAAACTGCTGGAAAGGTGGGCCTTAGCCTTGAATAATTCTATGAAGATCATAAAAAGTATTTGGAAGGCACTTTTTGTGCATACATTTTTGTTCTAATATTATTCATCTTTTTAAACACAAAACCTTGAAGTTGCTTTGAGGTTTGGAAGTTAGTCCACTGGAGAAAATTATTACACTATGCTTTTAATTGTATATAGTGTTACTGGACCAGATAGCACAGTCTGTAGTGAAGATGTCCCAACATTTTTCAAAACAGCTCTTAGAGTTACTTTGTGAAATGGGTTTTGGAATGAAAAATTTCTTACCAGGTGATTTTCCTTAGCTTTATTATTTTCTTGTTTGTTTCTCAATTTACAGATAAAATAATGTACGACTATGAGGACAGGGCTAGACAAAAAGTGTCTTATGTTGCCTATGTTGAAAATGTTGTGGGTTTTCACATTAAAAGTTTTACTCCATCCAGTTATTGAGGTAAAAATATTAAATCTGACAGGAATAGAGGGCTTTATGCTAGAGAATTATTCATGCTACTCCTCCTAAAATCTACTCAGGTTTGAAAAATTCCGTTATGCAAGTGTTCAGAAAATACTAGCTAGATATTTAGCTGAAAATTCTGAAAAGTCTGTCTGCTAGGGACCTACCCAAGGCTGCAGGGACTTAATTCTTCCTGTGATTACAGCCAAGCTCCACAAAAATATGTGCCTCTCAGGGACCTTTCTGTTGACAGGGTACAGCGGAGAAAACAAATTAATTTGAATGCAGTGTAGACAAAAGTGAAATTTAGGAGTTAGTGATTACATACGTGGAGAAAGAAATGGAAGGAGTGTGGTGAGCAAGAGGGTGGGACAATGAATTGCCAAGTGTATATGCAGGAGACTGGGACTGGGAGCTTGTGTGGAAGATGAGGTTTAGAGGATGACAAGCAGCCATGGTGCACAGAGGAAGAGAAATGAGGTTCATTGGACAAAGGGCCAGGACCTTGTGTCCTTGTGTGTAATGTGAAGAGAATTAGATGAAGATTTCAAGGGAAGGGGTCAAAAATTAACATCAATTCTACCAGGGATTAAATAGTGCAAGAGGGCTAACTTGTGGTTTGGAAGTTGGTCAGTGGTTTAGCTGAACTAATTGGGTAGGTAAGAAGACAGGATTGTAAAAGGCATAAAGAATAAGATTCAAACAAAATATTAAACCAGCATTTTAAAGCTGCAATGCAAGGTTAAATGTAAACTTTTAACACATAGGAAATGTGGGTATTGACACTGCTTTTGAAACTCTAATTTGAACCCTTGGGCGCAGGCATAATGATACACTCTTACAGCATGATGATAGACTATTTCTTCTACAGAAACCCAGCCTTACTCAGGGAACCCCATTATAAGAAATCTCCTCTGGGTTTCCACAAGGTTATATATTGAAGGTTACAAAGCTCCTGCTTCATTGACTCTGGCAGTCAGAAGGTGTGAAATGCATTAAGCAGTGGATTGCTAGAAGGAAAGCCACCTGCATGGAGATGCTGAAAATTAGGTTCTTTCTTTGCCTCTGACAGTTTTCATATAATACTAAACAAGTAATTTCCAGGTGGTCACTAATTTCTCATTTTCAGAGAACCACCCAAAGATCTGAGATCTAGTCTGAAATAGTGTTGGCTAGTCATAGCTGAGTTCTGCTGGAATAATGGTTCAGATATCGTGGCTTGAGAAGTTGGGACCTTGGCATGCTGGGCGTTGGATATTAGAGAACAGTTTTGATTTTAAGTTTTGGCTTTCCCATTCTTTGGCAGTCAATCCTTCTCACCTCAAACTGTTCTTCATGTCTAGATAATCCTCCAAATAGAGAAACATAATTTAATTTGCGTATTCCAAGATATTTCAAGTTGATTACTTCAATAAACAACTCTCTTATTTATGCAAAACTACATGGATTTGTTTGCTTCAACTTGAACATTTAGTTCAGTCCTACAGGGCTTTTGGCACTTTTTGATTAGCTTGTGATTCATCTCATGCAAAGGGTCAACTGTGCTCTTGAATTAAATACATAAGGAGAAGAAATGAAATGGTTTTGGAATGAGAAAGTCACTGTAGCTTGGATTTACTGAACAAAAACCTATGTGGTTAAGCTTTGTAACTAAAATAGAACCTCCACTTTTGGATAGAAAAAGTGCAGTTTGGAGTTACAGTAGAATATCATGTAGACAAATTAATTTAAATGGAACAATAGTTTGAAGCATTGTATTCATTTTATTTTCAAACTTGAGAAACACAGACTGTGATTCTTTCATACCCAAGTAGAGTTCATTAAATGACAGCTAATGTAGGAAGATATAGAGCCAAAAACGTGGGTTAGAAAAAGAATATTTTTTGTAGTAGCATGGGAGGATGAAACTCAGAAGAGCCTCTTATATCTGTTAGTGACTCAGGTATTACACACCCAGACGAGTGCCTAACAGCACAACACTTTGCAGTGCAAATTCTCAGGCTGGAGGACTGAAGACAAAGGGTTACATGAGGGAAATCGTAACTGTGGCCAGTTCACCTGAAATCAAACTCAGGGCACCCCTAATCCTGGAGTTATGTTTACAGCTCATGATGCTGCAATTAGAAAAAACAAACAAGCACACAAACAAACAAACAAAAACCAAAACAAAAAAGAAATTCATTAACTGCATCAGAACTGCAGATAGCACAGAAGAATTTAGATTTAATACTCACTCGGAGTATTAAATGGTGGAAACTTATGCCAGAACCTGTCATTTGCTACGTCTGTCTAATTTTTTTCCTTTTTCTTTTTTTTTTTTTTGCCCATTGTGAACATATGCAATGTGGCACCTTGCATTAACAGGTCACGTATCACCTTCCCCTGACCCAAACATCCAAAGACCTTTCTACTACAGGAAATATTATTCTCCCACATAACTGCAGACTGATGGCAGATGCATAGGAAAGCTAAGGCCTCCTAAACTCCACACAGAAAGTTTAAGCGAGAAATAAGAAAACTCCTGAGACCCTGCTCTGTTTCTTAATGCAACTGCTAGCATAGCAGAGACAATTCTTCCCCTTATAAACAGGTCACTCAAAAATAAGGAATTTTTTTTTTATTTTAAATGTATGTGAAGATGTATGCTTACAGTCTCAAAAAAAATTCCTTTTTCATAGGAAAAGTTAACAATCTATTACAGAAAAATTACTTCAGCCTTCTAGGCTGTGAGAATGCCACTGCATTTGGATTACAGATCTAAAATATTGCAGGAGTTTTCTCTAAGCAATTTTCCTTCGAGCAAGACAATTTCTTGTACTGGAAACAAGTTCATGAAATAAAAAAAAAAAATCTGAGACACTAAACAGATTTTTAAACATTCATTTAGTTTTATTTAAAAGAGCTCCTTCAAACCATAAAAGAGATAATTTAATGTAAGAACTGGATTCCCTTACCTTCTATGTGAAAGAAAAGCCTATGAAAGGGCTTAATTTTCAAGAGTAGTTCATTTGCAAGGGAAAAATTCGTTCCTGTATATTCAGGTCAATGGTCCGCCATTTTGGCTAAAAAATCTGAAAGCATTGTTTTTGGCATTGCAAGAAGGTGATGTTGCAAGTTCCAGCAGGTATGATCTTTTGTTTTCACAGCCTACAGCCAGAAGGACCCATTAGACCCCGTAGTTTTACCTCCTGTAGGATACAATCAGGTTTAAGCCAGACCTGTTACAGCATTACATTCAAAATTAAGCTATTAAGTTAGATGAATAAGGTTTCAGTGCCCAAAAGAGTAAGAGATTTGTTAGCCACGTCAGAAAACAGGACACGGAAGGTAACACTTGTGCCCAAGGCCATGGCAAGAGCTGACAGCCCAATAGGTGATGTGATCTCAGAAGATGAACCACACTCTACACAACAGAGGAAGAAAAAGTCCTCTGCAGTACTTGGCAGATTTAATGTGGTGACTATTCGTTTCCACCTCCAAGTCTGGTAAAATCTGCATATATAAGGAGGACACATTAAGCAGGACAAGAAAAGCAGAGATCCTCCACATGGCTTTAAAGCATAAATTTGTTCTGCCCGAGGCCCCATATCCAGGTGTGGTTGATCTCTGGTACTTCAGAGGACTATCAAGAAACTTAGGATAACTTGCTTTCACGTTGCTAATTTTTCCTGAGGCAGAAAAATGCCATGCTGATTCTTTCTGGTGAATAACTAATGGCCCTATGCATGAGATCCTATTGCAATGATTGCTTTACTGCACGGTTGAAGTTTAACAGGCACGCTGAGGGTGATGCCTACGGTATCCCTGAGGCCTGTGAAGGGTGGCAATAAACATCACTTCACTGGACACAGACTTAGCAAAACCAGAGGGAACTGCACACCTATTCAGTCAGCCCAGTGGACCTACTACACATTTTCTCAGGAAATGGATTAAAGCAAATCTTTTTAGAATGAATCTTGCTTGAGGTTCTGACGTGTCCTAAACCCTCTGCATATTTTTTAAAACTGTCATTTTGCCATACCAATAGAAATTAAATCAGAACCCAAATTTTATTTTTGACATCGTAGCACCAGTAAGCTAAACGAGTGTTTAAAAAAAATTCCAAGTCAGAATTGCCAGGCTATTTCCGTAAGAAAATGACAGTGCCACTGCTGATGACACTGCTGATCCTTTGTTCTTAAGAACTGTTAAATCTCAAACAATCTAATCCACAAAATAACATGTGTGAAAACTCAGATTTCAAATAAAAACTTATCAAGGACGGATACCAACATCAGTTAATGGCACGGCAAGAACATAATATTTAGGTATACATTTATTTATATACTTCTGAAATGTAAGAAAGTAAAATAAGCAAGCAAGATAGTTTTTGTCCAACTCTTGCTTTTAAAAGGGGTCTCTGTCTCTAACAGTTGATGTCAGACCAATGAACAATAGAGAAGTATACTAACAGACACAAGGCCTATGCCAATTGTTTCTAATGTAAGATCACTAAATATTTCCTTGCATTATGATAGCAACACTGAAGTGTCATTGGTGTGAAATGGATAAAAACAAGATCTTGAGTATGTTAATGTGTTAATGAGTTCTTATAAGTGACCACAAATAGCACTTGTGTATGGAAATGTGCAGCAGCTGCTTAGAAAAGCCATCCACTATTGCAAAATTATGAGGGAAAAGGAAAGGATAACATCATAAGAGGGCAGGACCCTAGCTGAGGCTCTTTGTGAACTGATGGATTCAAAACTCTCCAAATCAGAGATTTGTGACACATGAAGGATTGGGCACTGTAAAATGTGAGCATTCACACGGGTCCTGTATAACTGGGCATATATGAAAAGGGATTTAGGTTTTCAAGTCTCTTTTGTCTCTGTTGGCATGTGCCACTCACTATCTCTTGACTCCCAGGGAGCATACCTGGTACCTAAAACTGAATTATGGGCCTGAACTCTGGCATTTTTCCTGTGTGATGTGAAGTTAAAAGGCTTAGTACAACAGACTTGATTTAAACAGGCAAACAGAAACAAATATGATATTTACTTACTGTAGGCGCTTTCAGTACCTAAGGTTAAAGAGCCATCTGTTTCTCTGGTGTAATTCCACTGGTTTCAACGGAATCGGGGCAGGATAAATTCGATGCAATACGTTCACCTGGTCACCTAGCACACAGCAGAGACGTTCCCTTTGTGTGGAAGGCTGCACACAATCAGTTTGCCATCTAGTGGCAACTATTTTGAACACAGACAGCAATTTAAATTAGTACGTGATTATTTTGAATAGCGGGATGTGTTAAGTCAACTAAGGTGAATGAAAACACACACTGTCAGGTAAAAACTACTTTGAAGCCTCAAAGGGTAACTGCATGTACACCCAGCACTGTACATTCAGACAAGAAAAATGTCCTGACTCAAGCTGTCTAACAAAAGTATTTCCAATTGTGCTAATGCTTTCTGCACAGCGTGACTGGATATAGATCACCTGTAGCATTTTACATAAAAGAAGATGGAACAACATACTGATGATTAGACACCTTCTAATTCACCCATCTGCTGCTCCTGTCAGTCTCTCTCTGGGATTAAAAGAAATGCTGTTACTGAAAATTTTCACATAGTCAAACTGACCCTACCTGAGTCGTCTCAGTGACTGGAGCTGCAGCTGCTTATGTGGGAAAACCGATGACATGGCCAAGTCAGACTGTTTGTATTAAGGTTATGAGTTACTAATAGAAAGACTAGTCACAGCTAGAGATCAAATGCCATACCTCCGAATCCAGAGCAGCTACCAGAGTCTGCTCAGGAAATGCAAAAAAGATGTACTTTTTGGTGGTGGGTGGCCTGGTAATACTTATGCATTTATGAGAGTGGGTTTATTTTCCCTACTTTTAAGGTTAATTCAGTTGTTCTTAAAAGTGACTGGACATTTATCTGCTTGTAGTACTTAAATGATCTTTCTTACTATACCATTCCTTGACTATTAATACCATATGTATTGTGATACAGGAAATGTACCTGACATGGAAAAATGCTGTTATCCTTTTATAATTGCTTCAAACTCAAAGCGGCAAAGACTTCTGCCCTTCCTTCTGCATAAAGATTTCCATAAATTTAATAAGAAACTTTAAAAAAAACATTAAAACCAGTGTCAGAATACAATGATCCTAGACCTGATTTTAAGATAGTAAAAAGATATGACTCCTGGGTGTCTAAGTTCTACTGAGGGCCAATTCCATAATGATGGAGATTAAATACTTAAGAGCCAACTGATGTCAGTCAGTCTAGAAGACTTGCCAATAGCTAGAAGTACCTAGCCTCAGTGAGTGACAGGAACCAAAGAGTGACAAAAGGCCAGCTATGAGCACAGGTCCTCCAGTTTTAGAGTATCCTGAATTGGCAGGGGAATCCCCTGAATGCTAGAAACTTGAGCAACGTGATGTGAAAAATTGGATTTAGGGAAGATTTTAGGCTGCTGAAATTCATATTAGGATGTCATTAGCTATTATCACAGAGAAAACCATTTAATAATGAATTCCATTAAACTGGAGTTGTACTAAAGAGCTGTTGACATGAATTTTGGAGATGTCATAAATATAATCTTGTTTGTTTGTTTTCTGACAAATATCAGCTGGATTTAATATCAGAGGAGCACTAAAATTGAGTAAAAATTCTTTAGATGACAATATTTATCATGTTTCAGAGCTTAATGATATGTCTGCTTACACTGTAGTAGTCAAAAATATAAATATACATGGATGTTTCATTGGGTTACTGAATGCATCTGTACTCAACCTCCTATTCAGTGATCACAGACAAATGCTCAATTCATTGAAAATATGCTTTAGCCCCATTTACCAACCTGGTTGTGATAAAGTGACTTGCACTCTGTTCTGGGCCATGAATCATGGTCACAAGAGTTAATTAAAGTTCTAATGGCAGGGTCAACAAGGTCAAGTGAATGAGTTTGTCTATATGTAATTAGGGCAGAAGAGAAGATAATGAAGTTCAACAGGTGTAACCGAGAGTGGAAGCTGTCTGTTGTATTAAAGTGCTTGACCTGAAGATTCAAAATTGCTTTTGGAGTAAAAGGTTGAGGAAAAGTATCTTTTTACTTGCAAATGGAAGAAATTTCTTTCTAGAATGAGACAATGTCCCAGCAACATCTTTACTCTCATTTTCAAACCTGCTGAACTCAAGCGTGTGAGCAATGCAACTGTTTCAATAGCACACGTTTCTATTTTCTAGGCAAATGCAGTGTAAATATGACTGCAGAAAAATCAAGATAAATGAGAAAATTCTGCAGATGGAAGTTCACCCTGGATGTGGTTTATTCCACATCAGATGAGTTGTAGAATTCCTTTATTTTCTCATATTAGAAGGGTGAGTTCAAACTAAAGATGGCAAATAACAAAAATCATGAATTTGTGGCACTTTTCAATCTAATAAGAAAATACATCATTTATCCTGACTCCTCTATACAGACATCTCTTGGTCACAAACTTGCTTTTTCTAAAACAATCACTTTCCCCAGGTACTGATAAACAGAAAAAGCATTCTCCGTGAAAAGGACAAAATGCATGCGGAATAATTTACTGCATAATCCCAAGAACCCAGTGCAAAAACTCTAAGGCAGGTTTATTTAAACTCTATCTTCAGAGAGCAAAGGGAAATGTGTGAACAGGTAAGTGTCCCAATAGTCCTTCTCCAGCAATCCCCCAGCTGTATATTAACAGGTTTATGATAGTTACTGGCAGTACAAATTTCTTTCTGCTACCTTGCCCATGCTGAAATCAGCCCTTCAATCAGAAGGTACACTTCTGAAAATGAAAAAGGAGTTCAGTTTCCATGCTCAGTCAGTCCCAGTATGTCTCCTAAGAGCACCAAAAAGAGATCATTAATTAGTGCCACATATTGCTGTGCTGGGGACACATTCCTACAATGGACAAAAATGTGACAGGTCATCTTGTAGAGGCTCTCCAGTTGCATCTACCTCAGTAAATTAAAACAGTGGCTGGGAATATTCCTGGGTATGGAAATGGAATGGCTTATTGAATTAAATGGTAACAGGAAAGGTTCTTGTCTGTGCTGGCTAGCACAGCCAGGGTGGATGGCACAGGCCTTGGTCGTGCTTCCCATATGGCAGCCATTCTGTCCGATGGAGTGAGGGCACGCCACTCGTGCCATGCCTCTTGGCCCAGGAGCATCCATGGCACTGGTGTGTTACCAGTGTACACACAGTGGGTGGCTACTTGCTAAGATTTCATGTAATGTGTACAATTCATAGTTGAATCAATTATACAACAGATAATCCCATTAGCTGCTCAACCATTCCAAAATCACCTGTAATATCCTGTCAGCTAGATTTCGGCTTTTTTTTAATGGTGGAAAACCAGGCTTGGCAGCTGTTAGATGATGTGGAAACAGCCTGTCTGCACACCCCTGAGAGAGAGCAATGAGAGACAATGTCAGAGGGGGACCTCAAACAGTACCATGGTGGGCTAATCCCAGGCCCATCAAGGAGAACCACTGATCCATTTCTGCAAGCCCAGGGAGCTCTGACATACAGTGGCAGGCGGGAACACAAATTACTCCCTGTGAGGAGCAAACACTTTCCGAGGGCTATGTCAGGAGAGCCCCAACCCCTTTGCCCAGGTGTGAAACCCATCAAGATGAGTAACTTGGAGCTTCTCTCTGAATCACTTTTCAGGCTAAACAGGTAGGACACAGTATGGGATGCAGGGGAAGAGTGTTTTTTGGATTTGTCCAGTATTTATAATGAGGTGTTTAGGGGTGGAACCAAAGGCTGGAAAAGGAGATATTTAGGCAACGGGTGAGGGAACAAGTGTGGAAAATTGTGTTTAAATGTGAGAGTCTGGGCCAGAAGCTGGAATAGGGCTGCAGTCACAGGGGCGAATATGTCCTGGTCTCAGCAACTGGACAAACTGGGATCCAGATGCCAATCACTGGGCAGACTGTGCGCTGATCCAGCTCCTGGAGCTGGCTCACAGCTACCTGTTTGTATAACTGTATCTTCTCACTGATGGGCCTCCAACCTGCTCGGACAACACCAGGAGCAGAATGAGACCACTGGTGCTGTCTGTGTGTGTGTGAGTGGTCTGTGTGCCCACCTGTGAGCTACATGGCATCCATGTGTGGGTGTACACACGTGCATATATGTGATGTGTATGCACACGTGTATGCTGTGTGTATGTGGTTACACACAGCCTGGCTACTGTTTGGTCTTGGGAGCAGGGAAGTGCAGCAGCCTTTCCTATGTCCAAGTGTTTGATCCCACATGATGTATTTTCCTCTAACTGTAATAGCAATTTTACAGCTCCTCAGTTTTTGTCGGCCTAGTCCTAGAGGGATTTTTCAGTGCTTCACTGTACTTACCAAAAATTCCCACTAACAACTAGTGGAAATGCCAGGATATCTTGAGAATGTAGGCTTGTCAGCATATTTAGCTTCTCTGCAGAAAGGCCAAATATTGATTTTTTTTTTTTTTTTTTTTTTTTATAAAAACAAAAAAACTTTTTTTTTTTTAATACAGACAATTAAACTTTCTTCTTAGGCATACAGTGGGGCCAGAGTGGAAAGTTTACATTGCTGCAATTGTGTTATAGCTTCTCTCTGGATAAACAGAAGACTTCATTTTCAGTTCTATCAATCCCACACCATTCACAAACAATAAAATTAATTTCTAGTTTGAATAAATAAAGCCTACTAAATTGGTTTCTTTGCCAGTAATTTCAAGCTTTATGTTGAACTTGTTCACAAAGCCAACAGTGTCAGTTAACAAAACAAAAGATGTTGTTTACTATTTTTGCTATTAATTAAGCCAACTCCTTAGATACAAGTAGCTCATTGGGGTTAATTATTTCTAAAAAGAATCCAATTCATTTGCAGTTTGCTAATCAGAAAGAATTTTTCCAGTTTTTGAGTTGAATTCTTTTGGTCTAATGAACATTTTAGAATTTTTAAGCTTTAACACAGAAATTGACAGAGACAACTTTCCAGAAGCTGAAACTTCCTAACATTCACCTCTTATTTAATCAGTTATGTTGAAAGTTCTTTTACATAATATTGTCAGGAACAGGGGCATTGTTAAAAGCAATTCAACAAAATTTAAAGCAAGTAATACCCTGATACATTCAAAGAACACTCCTGCTTCCACATAATTCTCAGATTTCTCACCCTTTAAAATGTATCAATCTGCAACAGAGGTTAAAGAAGGAAAGAATCTAATTGCTTTAATCCTCATGGTGGTAGAGTTTAGAGCTCACACGCTTCTGTCTCCTCCCATATGGGAGTCAAGCTGTCGTATCGAGGCTGTACAATGCATATGTGACCAACGCCAAATTGTAGGGGCTGTCTTTCATAGGACACAATTAAGCTACATTTAGCCATGACACGTTCCAAGTCGAGAAATGTTAGTTCCCTTCACTGCATTGATGGGTTCTGCCAGTCACTTCCAGCCACAAAAACAGCAGCCACCATTTATTTTTCCAAGCTCTTCTGTCCTCACACATCATGTAAGTTCTTCCCTATCAGCAGATGGAGACAGAGTACGCATGTTTTGATGTCATCATCCAGTAAACTAAAAATTTCTCACTACACAATCTAGACAGCATCCATTTGGTTGAGCTCTGTATTTTTTTAAAGATTTCAAGATAATAAATCTAAAATAAACTAATCTAAAACTTGGTGTTTAGTAAATTCTCTGATTTTAAAACTTTTTTTCAGGTTTTGGAATTATCTAAGGAATGTGATTCCTGGTCTAGCTCTGCATTTTAAGGCACAGAACTGTAGTGCAAACAATCAGCTTAACAGCAACACAAATCACCTGTTCTTTTCCATGAGCTATTCCTGTAATATGGCTGTATGAGACAGTTCTTAAAATCGTTGTTGATTATTTTTGCAATGCTATTTGACAGCATCACAAATTGAGGGTGTAAATGGTAACATTCTAAAAAAAGCCAAAACCCAGAAAGACAAACCCTAAATAATAAGCTTAGGCAGCAAACTTAGCTGTAAGTTTTATAAAATTTTCTTCACATTTCATTATTACATTTGACTTTTTGTTTTGGCACAGGTAGCAGATAGGAACTAGGTATTGCCTTGCTGCTATTAGATGCCATTATCATATTCTTAAACAGAAATACTGCCCTATAGAAGTATCCTCAATTTTACTTTCAGAAGGTGATCTCCATTCTGCAATATTCTGCTGTTGTGGTTTTTTGGATATCTCATAGATGTTGTCTATTACATATCCCTACAAAGAAAGTATATGTGTACAAAGAAAGTATATATATACAGGTATGTGTATCAATACCTGACCCTCACATGTTTGACAATAGTTAGTTTTTACTAACTATTGTCAAACATGTGAGGGTCAGGTATTGATATCCTACCTAAGTAACTGTTTCCTGTGTGTTTCCATAAAGCAAACTAGCGCAAACTCCAGAGGTTCAAAAGTAATGGAGTACTATTTTTCCTCACAGTCCTAATAAAATTCTGTAGTGTAATGACTAAAAAAAAAATTGTATTTTAAAAGGTAGGGGTTGTTGAAACCAGACAGGATAATTTGTTTTAACTTCTATTGAAACATGTCTTTTGTCTCTCTCAGCTGAATAGGAGTTGTCATTTTTCCTACATCTGATCCAGTAAATTTTAAGAAAATAAAAAATACAAAAAGTCATTATTCCATTATCTCAACATGCAGGTAACAGCAACATCTTTATAGTTAACATTCACTATTGAGTAATTTAGTCAGTATTTTGGGTCACACACACTTTCTGCCACTTCGACATTTGATTTGCTCCTGCTCACTGGGTTGCCACGATTTAGATGCTTACAGTCTTGAAGCAAGGGTGCGACAGCAATATCATCTGTTCTCTCAGAGTATTTAAAGTTTTCAGCTGTGCAATAGGAATGGGAAGAACCTTTTAGTCTCCCCAACAAATCCATGCCTAGAGCTTCCATTACGTTTCAGTCAAACTTGTTGACTTTGTTTCTATCATCAGTCTTTGGTTAAATCAACCCTTTGAGAAGAAGTCAGTGAATATAAAATCTTGTTATGTTTAATAGTTATCTTAGATTGATGCAACCCACTATTTTTCCAATTATCTTGCTAGTTACAGCTATGGAAAAAGTTTCTGCAGATTAATTTTAGGTCATGGCTGTTTTCAGCTGATTCTTTGGGGTAGATAGTGTGCTCTTTGAATGGATCCTTTTGCTTCTTTTCAAATATTTTTTTAATTATTAAAGCAAATATTTCTTCATTTATTTGCTGCTTGTGACTATTGCAACTGTTTAAGCAACTTAATTTGGTGGGTTTTATTTTGTTTTAGTATATTCCTTTGTCATCACTTCAACCCTCAAAATAGGACTTTACTGATGTACAGATTTTGGCGCTAGTATTTTTGCACAGGAAGGAATTTCACACAATACTACCAGTAATTTCCCTGGCAGTATTCACAATCTGGAGCTATCAAATCTGTGAGTGAAAGCTCTTGTTTGCCGAGTGCAGACTGCATTTTAGAGTGGATAACATTCATTTTGTATGACTAAAAAGGCATAAAAACCCTAATGAAATTTGCACATATTATGTTAGTGTCAGCAGAAAAAAAAAAAAGTTCATTCTTGGTTCCGTTTCAGAAGCATCTTCTTTTTCCAAATAACACAGCATACTGAATCATAAAGTGCCTGTAAAAAGTCAAGATTGAATCCCTTAAGGAACTGCTCAGTAGAAGTTGGATGTGCTCTAAAGCACACTAAATTTCATTCTACTGAAGGAACAAAACACAGTCCAGGAGAAGGAGAGTCATAACATAAGTCTGCAATTTCTTAACTTAATTATACCTAATTTAATGTGAATTATACTTGATGTAATAAAGTGATAGTTAGAAGAAAATTGTTAGCAAAGAACATTGTGAAGAATGTACCACTCCACATCTATAGTTAATAGAATTAATGCTAGAAAATGTAAAAGATAGCTAAAAGTAGGAAGTTATGATAACCCCAAAGAACTGTGATCACATGAATATGAAAAAAAGCAATTAAAAGGTAGAAAGGAATAATAATGTTATGTCTAAATAGTCAAGTTATATTATAGATGTACTTTGGCTGACTAGCTACAAAAGTACAAACATTGCATGAGCAAGCAGGATTTTCTCTTTGCTCTTCAGCAGCTTACATTTAGCTCACAGATGTCTTCTGTCTCAAGTCAGTTTAATCCAATCAACTCACCTCACCCTGTGCTATACTTACCCACAAGAATGTTTTTTGGGGTGAAAATCAGCTGCTTCTTCCTGCTAATGTTGGCATGCGGAATATAGCAACTGCACTTCCTTTCACTCATCATGTGTCCATGGCTCTCAAGGTCAAAACTGCTGAAACCAAGGTAAAGGGAATTGAGTTTATTTAGTGTAGTGTATGTCACCAGATAGTATTAGAGAATTAAATAGCTGCTGCGGGGTTGGAATGAGCTGTTGCTTTCATTCTTACAGGCTGTTCTTCAATGTTCTCTTCTTAAAAAAACCCCAAATTAAAAGGATACTTAATCCTACAGTGCTGGTAGCAAGTACTGCAAAGTACATCTTATAAAAAGGATTTCAAAATACGTGATGTTGTTCCACTTATGAGATATAATTCTTGGAAGTGTCTAATAAAATTCTACGTTTGATGTCACCAGTGATTTCCTAAGATTCTTCCTTTAAGTTGTTTTGACATATAATGAATAATCCTGTAGTTTTTAACTTGTGGATTTTTTGCTTTGAAATACCAGAAGATCTAGAAAGGGACAAATAGATTGAAATTAAAAAGTATTCTCAGATAAAAAAAATGCATGTTTAAATTTCTGTGGGGAAGTCAAATTAAAAAGTGGGGTAGAATGTGATACAACTGGAAAATTTTCAGTGTTTTTATTTTCATGTTGCGTGCATTTCCTTAGGCTACTCAAGTGAGCAAAGCATACTCTACCTAATACCTCACTACATCCCTAAGACGGGGACTAAGAATATTCTGGGTACAAAGAGAAAAATACTGTACCTTTGATGCCAATTAAAGTTTGTCACTGACTTCAAGGCTAGGAATTTGCCTACTGTAATTACAGGTCAATAGGTCATCATCTCACAGCCATCCTTCAGCTCTGTGATTTTCCCTTCAGCCCTGGCTCACTACTTTTATTACTGCACCAATCTCCATCTAGGGCAGATAAGGCTTCACAGAGGCAGTTGCAAGAGGAGGGGCAATGGATAGAGGAGAATTACAGGAGTGCAACTGCTCAGAGCAATGGAACGAGAAAGATTCCCATCAAAAATGTGCCAACCATTAAACTTCCAATGCTTGAAGTTATGTTCAGGGCAGTAAGAGGTAGCATGGCTGCCAAACTTACACGTGACAGTGTAGTTAATTACCATTACCACAGTGACGGTGTGCACTGGTGAAAGGAAGGGATCAAATGGGTTATTTGGCCAATTTTCATTTAGAATAAGAATACAGACAGTTGTTTGTATTTAGCCCACAAACAAATGTGGCTGGAGAGGTTAATAATTCTCAGTTTTTGCTTGGCTTTGCTTCGATGTAAGGGAAAAAGAGAAGAGTAAGACTGTCCTGGACTTTTTCTCATTGAAAAATAGCAGTTTTGTACAGGTGTGATGGGTTTTTCTCCTGTTGCGTTAGAAACTAAAGCTCTTTACTCTCTTTTCTTGCTGGAGATAGATGCACTATTCAATATTTAACACTTTACAACATTTAGCAATATAAAAATAAGTGGTTTGCTTAATTCGCAGTGTTTCCACTTCTGTCAGTGTTGAATGGTTCTGCAAATACGTTACCTACCACACAACCGCTCAAAGAGCTAAGGCCAGAAGTGAATGTTAGAGTTGAAGTTTCATCCTCAGAGGCACCTGCTACTGCTTAGGAGGATCTCTTATTTCCAAAGGGAGTTTTTTCTATTGGGTTTACAATTCAGGATGTCCTTCTTGCTGCTTTCGAACTTGTCTAGCTAGAACTTTCAGCTGTTTACTTCTTGTGTCTGTTCTGATAGATTAAAGAGCCCTTAAGTACCTGGTATTTTCTTCCTGTGAAGGTACTTATCTATCATAATCAAATCATCCCCTGGAGGTAAACAGATTGACCTCTTTAGGGCTGTAGTCCTAATGAAGAAAAACCCCAAACATTTCTAGCTATCAGCTTCCTTTTGAGTCTCTTTGTACCTTCTTAATTTCTTAATAACTGCCAAGAAATGTCCTTCTCCTTTTAGGAACACTTGTAAATTATATGTATACAACAATATATGATAAAAACAAAGCCATACATGATAGCCACACATTAGGAGCTGAAAAGTACGAGAGAGGTTTTAGCACATTTATGTAATCAGCAACAGGAAATATTCTGCCTAAATATTTTATTTACAAACTTTTTTCACATTATGATTGATAGAAATCTAGAGTTGTTTTCTGACAGTGCCTGATGTTAACATGGCTTTAGGTTTTACTGTCTTATGCCCTTTTCCAGGTTGTTTTGGTGAACCTCTTGATATGCATAGTAGTTTTCTACACTGTGTACTATGTGGTCCTATCTGTGTGCTTTGCCATATTCAGGTAAGATTTCCCTGTCTTTAGTCTAATATGCTGGCATGCTGCAACTGGATATCAAGGGTAGAAATATGACTGTTCAAAGGAAGCATCCAGACTGAAGGCATGCTGGCCTGGTTGTTCTGTGAACATATTTTCGAAATTCAGTTAAATTGTTGTACCTGAACCTTCTTTCAAATGCACGTATTGGCAAATGGAGACTCAAAACTAATATCAAATGTTGGTTCTAATGTTCTTCCTTGCAGTTGCACCTTGTAAATTAATGAACGTAAGAGAAAAGATGACATGAAAAAAAGGAAAATAAAGATTTTATATTCAATGAAAAAGACAAATTATATCCCTTTGTGAAGTTATTGGTCGGCATGCATAGCACCAAATATCTTAAATAAAAGTGAGCAAGGGCAAAACCACAACTCAGAATGGGACTTAGAGAGCTTGCAAAAACCCAGAGTATTCAATTTGAAATCCTATTTAAAAACACCTGTAATATGTCATATAATCACTAACACATCACTAAAATTCTCTGGTTAAATTTATTCATTTTGTTTCCACAGGATTAAAATGTTGGATGGTTTGGCACCTTTTGATTTTAAGACAAATCCCTCATGGATTAACCCATATTATTTAGGTAACTGAAGTTTGTTTCTCTTTTTTCCCCCGCAGTCAATAAAATATATTGTATGTGGATGTAAACTTGTCTTCCAACGGACAGCATTTTAAAGCTGTTCTCATAATACCAATGATTTCTGTATTTTAACTACACTGCAATTAAATGTTTATGCATCTTGCCAGCACTTATCATTTCTGTATTGCTACTTAACATTCAAATGATTTTTAGGCTTTTTGTTGAGTTCTTCTTCTGATCTTGCATCATCAGAAGAAAATGTTCTGCTTTGCCAGGATGTTTCATTTTCATTGTAGAACAATTACTTTTCTACATAAAGTTCCTCCACAAAGTTGTTTAATTTAATTTTCATACTGCAGCACGTTTCTTATGAATCACTGGATCCAGATCTGAGAAACAGGTCACATTCAGTTAATGGCAATTTTGCTTTGGTAATGCTTGAATACAGTGGGCATTAAAACATCAAGATTTAGTTGTAGCTCAATCCCTAAACGTATCTTTCTATATCCTAATACAAATTCCTGCAATTTGTCTGAAGCTCTCAAAATATATTCTTTTGTTCTAAACCGTCATTACTAAAAAGTTACATGCATACATAAAATTTTACCAGATTTTTTATCTATTTTACAAAGGCAAACCTCATAATCTGTCACTAAAATATGCAAAACTCAGAAGTAAATTCGTTACTTCATAGATTAAAAGAGTAATTAAAATGTGTGGATGTTTGTGCAGTGTCAATACTGATTTCAGATGAAGAAAGAACATTTATGTTATGGCAGTGGAGAAGATAATGAAAGCATATTCCATTAGAATAACTTTTCAGAGACCAAATGTAATTACTGTATCTCAATATGATTTTTTCCCCCAAAATTTTATCATTTAGTTTGATGCAACATGTTTATATGCCAAACACAGCACCTGTGCCATACTGTGTCATAGTATTCCATCCTCCTTCCTGTACATCCATGAAAACAACATGGAAACACATAAGAGCAACTGCTTAAAATCTAAAGGGATAGAGTCAGAATATAGGTGTCTGAATGATGTTGCAAATGAGAATTAGTTTACTCAAGATTTTCACTCATTCCTGTTAAAAACAGAATTCTGTCTTAAGATAACCTCAAAATAAAATCAGCTCAGAGGTGAGGTATTCTTTCTAGCCCAGTTTTGTAAAAAAGTTTCCAGAGCATTTAAATGCTTTCTAAATTACAAAATTAGTGGCATAATTTAAAGGGATTCTATCTTCATGAAATATAATAAACAAAAAATACTATAATGCATTGTCAAACATTAATTTTTTAAGGGTTAGTTCCCACTTTCCTAACCACATGAGATTTTTCTAGTTATATTTTTCTTCTTTTTCTTACAGTTGTTTAAAATACTCATTGAAAGATCCATCATACCATAGGGAGTAATAGACCCTCTAAATAAAAGAATAAAATTGAAGGGCACAAAATGCTGCCAAAGTAAATTTCACTGTATAAATTGAGTGGAAAAAAAAGAAATATGGTCTCTCTACTGTCAGCTACAGCAATCATAGATTATGCTATTGCAACAGTAAGAAAAACAAAAAATTCCAATAAAAATGTTACTTTTATATGCCTGTGTACTTAAGAGGAAGAACAAATGGCATTGAGATGTACAATTAACTGAATTACAAACTCATGTTTATGGCCTGTTTAATGTGAACTCAGGACGAAAGCTAGAAGAGACATCACGTATTTTCCATTCAAGCCCCTGCTATCCCATGTAGCCACACAGCTATCAGCACCAAGAAAAGCCAGGCTCCTGCTTGTAGGGATGCTTCGCCTCTGCTCACCTTGTAGGCTCTCTGGTCTGTCTCTCCTTCTATGTCCTGTCTTTAAATTGTTCTGGGATAGAGATATAGAGAGATATAGATGTAGATATTTTGGTACATATACCATATAAATATATGATACTATGAAGGGAGGAAGCTATGAAGTTTCTTACCAAGTATAACCCCTTAAAAACACAATTTCATTTTGTTTGAGAAAAAAAATTACTCATGTCAGTATCAAACAAATCTATTTGGCACCATATGCAGAGATTGTGGATGGTCCCAAAGGAAAATTTTCATTACATTTCTCCTCTGGGCAATATAAATCGGTCATAGACCTATCACTGGTCACAATCCTGTTATTACGTGTTTTTATGTAAAATATTTTTAAAGTCTATAGGCAAGTCAGGATACAACCCATGCAGATGTCTGTGGCAAACTTAAAAATTATTTTTGTAAAGAAAACATAAGCACAATTTATCATAGAGTCACAGAACCATCTAGGCTGGAAAAGACCTTTAAGATCATCAAGTCCAACCATCAACCTGGCACCACCACCATGTCCACGTTCACCATTAAACCATGTACTCAAGTATTGTATCCACGTGTTTTTTTAAACACTTCCAGGGATGGAGACTCCACAATTTCCATGGGCAGTTTCAAAGTTTCACAACCATTTCCGTGAAAAAAATTTCCTAATACCCTATCTAAACCTCCCTGGGTACAACTTATGGCCATTTCCACTCCTCCTGTCACTTGTTACTTGGGAGAAGAAGCTGACCCCCACCTGGCTACAGCCTCCTTCCAGGTAGCCGTAGAGAGCAGTAAGGTCCCCTTGAGCTTCCTCTTCTCCAGGCTAAACACCCCCAGCTCCCTCAGGTGTTCCTCGAAGGACTTATATTCCAGACCCTTCCACAGCTCTGTTGCCCTGCTCTGGACGTGCTCCAGCACCTCAATGTCTTTCTTGTAGTGAGGGGCCAAAAACTGAACTCAGTGGTCTTGTAAGAAATTCTGCACAACTATCTCAGATATTTTAACTTCTTATTGCTATCATTTTGAATATGAGAAGAAGACTTTCAAAATCATATTTGGTGACAATATCCTATTTTCATTTACAGTTCTTGTGATATCCTTGGAAATAACTTTCTTTGTTTGTGGTCTGCTGTTTGCTCTGGTTGTGGAAGAATGGGTTTGGGATTATGCTGTAACAGTTACTATTTTTCATATCATCATAACTTCAGTTGGTAAGTAGGTTTACTGCTAAGTATTTGCATAGTATCACAAGTTGAAGGACAAATCCACTGTGATTCATCTGACGTATTACTGGACTAACTTAATTTTCCCTAAAGCTAAATAAATATATATCTCTATTTTCCATCCATTTGACTCATGGCCCTATTTAAATCCTCATATTTAAAACTTAATTCTGGATTTGTTGCAGAATTTTAAACCATTATATTCTTATTAAAAAACCAGAGGTTTAGTTCCTATTCTAACACTTCATTACAAACAAATCCAGCCTAGATACAATTTCTGCATCTGGGAGGTGTGTTTTTTTCAAATCAAGACATTAACAGTTGTTCATGTCTGGACATTTTAAGAACTAGTAACTAACACTTTAGCTCAAGCTCAGAGTAAAAAGGAGTTTTGCTCCAGTAAAGTCATTGCAAAGGTTTTAAGTTAGACCATTTGAACTAAATGAGGAAAATGAAGCATTTTACCATGAAACTCCTTTGTCCCCCACAAAACTCTTCCCCTTAAAGGAAGGAAAATTAAAAGAATTAGCTGCTGTAAATGAGACTCATCTTCTCTTTTTACCACCACCTAGTAATCTGTTCCCTCTTCTCATGCTGTTTAGCAGAATGCTTCTATGGCTAATTAGGAAATATATTTTAACTCCATCCTTGACAGACCCCATCTGAGGATTCTTTCCTCTTAAAACATTGAACTTAATATGTTTATTCTAGAATTTAGAAAAACAAAAATATTTTTGACCAATTATGATTCCCTCCCTACTGTATAGTAATTAATCTTCCATTTTCCATTGCTTTGTCCATTTGTCTTTTAGCACTTTATACAGATGGGAGATTCCCCAGTTTGCTGACAAATTAAACCAAAGACCAACAGAGACTTTAGCTTTAAAAATGAAGTATAATTTCTCATTTACTGAATTTGGTTTTCTGGAATTTAAACTACTGTTATTCCTCATTGATAATTTTTGTATTTAAATCAAAGAATTTACAAAAACTACCAAAAAACCCCCTGTTTGTACATAATTTTTACAGGGAGTTAGCTTCTTCTGTTATAGCGAATGATGCATCTTGATGTCCAAACAACCCCAGATTTATCGTTGCTCCTTTCAGATGGCCAGCCAAACCTCTGCTGGTTGACCTTGAGCTGTCAGCACATGCAGTGTGCCTCCCAGCCCCCTTTACCACCTCTGGCAGCTTTCTTTGGGGGAGGCAATAAGGTGTCGTAGAACGGCCCTGCAATTACCACACAGCGAGGACGTGGGTCAGCTTGGGTGTGGCCAGGGCAGGTGCTGGTCAGGACCTAAAGCATTTGCCATTTCAATATATGTAAAATATATAATCTATGAAACGCAACAAAGCAGAACTTTGATAACATAGTGCACTGCTTACATGTCCCCATTCTTACTGTTTTAAAATTTACATTTCTGCTTTTCTTCTTCTTGCAGTTATGTCTGAATTCCCCCTGATGTTACACTGGTGGCTGGCATTAGGTATAATTACATTCTTTAGAGTTTAAGTTGGTAAAATGTAGAAAATCACTACTTATAGTATGAATTATTTCTATTAAATATCTGTTGCCTCATTAATTTGAGAACTGTCAATAGTTAAAGAAAAAATACAGGCTTTCCATTCATACTTCTTTTAAGGACACAGGTAAATAATGGTGGACTAGGATTTGCCTCACCTTAAAAAAATCCTCTCTTTTAATGCCAGAATGTGCTCAGCTTATGTTAGTCTCGCAAACAAACAGCAGACACATGACTTGAAATAAGTCATGATTAAATCCTGACTAATCAAAATATCTCAGTTCAGGCTTCAAAAAGACAGTTGTCCAAACTAGTCTTTCTTTATACCCTTTATAAGCAATGGAAAAAACCAGATCCCTGCAGAGGCAAGTTTTATAAACATTATGTACTGTACTGGTACTTATGATAGATGAGCTAAATTTCAGTCATCACATTTCCTCAAAGTGAATGGCAAACCTACATTTCTGGATATTTAATTTTCTGTAAAATTAGAAGCATAGATTTTTACATGAAAAGTAGATTATCTTGAAAAAAAGAAGTTAAGGGAAAAGCACTGGCTTCTGTTCTTCTTTCTTATATGATGGATAACAAGGGTCAATAGCCGCAATAAATTCCTAAATGATGGGGAGAGACCGATAAATTCCCTGTCCTACAACTGGTTTTGCATTAGCAGCTGCTGGGGCTGATATCTTTGTGAATAGTTAAAGCCTTGGGCAAAATGTTTAAATAGGAAGGCCATTTTTTAAAAAAAATTGAAGATAAAAAGAATGGCGGTTGAAAGTTTTATCATAAAGTTTGTATTCCACTATAAAAATTAATACAAAATGGCCATATCTTTTCTTTCAGGATCTGGAGTAATTTCAATGATTTGTGGAGGACAGATTTTGGCATACTGCTTGTTCAAAGACAACTTCATTTACCCGATTCTAGATGATTTTTGAAAAGGAATATTAGAACTTGCCTTTATATGTACATGAATTCTATTGTTTTATTATTCACTGTAATTAAAATGAGTTGATGTTAGCAACTATCTAATTGTAAGGTTAATATTTAGCTTACCAGACCTCTTGTATCTTACGTTTTTTGGCAATGTCATGACTTTCAGCTTTTGTACGTACATTTTTCATTAATCAATTAATTAGATACACTGTCTCTTTTTTAAAAGCCAAGAAGCCATAAGGAGGATTAGAGCAATGATGCAACATTCCTGCAAAATTCTACAAGGAGAAGAAAAACATTTATTTGAATGTAATGCTTTCAGGGTGCCTATTATCTGTTGTATTTTATGAAATACTGACTCTAATTTAGGCTGCTGTCTGACCTCTCACAAGCACTGCAAAACTTTCAAGTCACCATGTCTGGCATAAATCAGTGTAGGTTTAAAGCAGTCTTTACTGACAAACTCCCGTCAAAGAAGAATCACTGAACAACACATACCTCTGCACCTCACCCGATCTTAAAGTTAAACCTCTCGCTTAGAAGCTGCCCAAGAAAACGGGAGGCAGACACACAATCCCTAATGTTGGGTTGACCCTCTTGCTTCCAGGGATGCTACAGCAAAAATGTTTTCTACAAAAGCTTCAGGCTATTCTCGCTTTTGCTAACAACCCATTTATGGTCTGGCTGTGCTGAAGGGAGGAAAGGAAAATGCTACTGACAGACACTTTTCTACATATCGTTCTTTCTTCCCCAGCTACCAGTGGCCAAAGCGGGGGTTTATACGTAGTGGTAATTAAAAACAACAAACCAACCATAGTAGTGGTTTCAATTTACTTTTTATGTCTTTAATCGTAATAAAGTTGTAACAGGAAAATTGTGAGATGGCAACTTAGTCTTAAATATGAAATCCAGTGATTGGATTTCAACTGCAGTTTGCTCGGAAGAGGAAGACTGGCTTGCTGTTTTCACAGGAGTGCTAAATCTTGCATTTGCCTTAATCTCACTCAACAGATAATGCCTCTGAAGAACCAGTCCCCAGCTGATCTAATCAAACATCTTACAATTTATTGCAAGTTTTAAAATTTTCAATTAAGAGACAGTACTGAAAGTACATGTACAGTGAGAAGCACCGCTCAGAAGAGTCCCGAAAGAAGGAGTTTGTTTCTCATGAATGATAGATATGTAAGTCATTTTAGAGACAAACCAAATATGTAAATGAATAAGCACTGAACAGATGTAGACTTTCAGAAGTTTTCCAGCATAATGCGCTGCATACTGAAGTCAGAAGGGAGAATTCTGGAATGTGAATTAACTGACTTGCAAATCTTCAGAAACATTGCTGTGTGGATAACTGATACTATAGTTCGGAAAATGTTTGGACACTTCTACGTTTGTTTCTTTTCAGAACTATAGAAATGAATGGGAAGGAAGTAAGATCTAATGTAAATTTGTACCTCTGTTCTCTTCCTCACAGGGTTTGTGTGTGTAGGTAGTGTGCCATGTGGCAGAACATGAGTGGATTAGATATAAAGTTAATCCACGGGTGGAACATGTTCTATTTTTAACCTGACAGAATTTTCCTCTACGTGTCAGCCCAGCTGTAGCTTTAGTAGCTCTGCTGCCCAGTCTTAACATTTTTAACTTTTATTTTCTATTCAAAATCTTAAATCACCATCAAGAAATACCTGCAGACTAATATGAAGAGTACTTTAGTCCCAGTATTTCTTCAAAGCACATACAACTAAGCCAGTGGTAGAAAACCAGTCACAGCAAGACCTCTGTCAAGGATTAAAAGCATTAGTCCACCTACTAAAGGGTCATTAGGTTTTTGCATTACTTTCAGATATGGAATTGTCAGACAATTTCAATGTTATTTATTTCATTTTTTTCCATCACTTCTATGTTGCATCCAAGGATAAATATTATATCTAATGTTAAGGTGTAGGCAAATTTCATATTGTGCAATAAATATTCATCATATAAGCAACACGAGCTATATCTGTGTGGCCATTACCTGGTTAGAAGCCTTCAGATACAGTATCTACTACAGTGTGATTCCTAACTGAGGTACCAAAACAGTACTTTTGAATATGACAAACCTGGCTGTTTCTGGAGCAAAAATAAAGTGTCCCACTTGAGCAACTTGCATGTGACTAACTGGTAACAGTCAAGACAGTCAAGGTGGGAAAGAAGAGCTGCTGGAGGAGACAAAAGACATTGTATATGCTTCCCAGCAGATCTGCTGAAGACAGCAAGAAAAGAGCGCTACATAAAGCAGAAGGAAAACAGAGAAAACAACAGCAGGGACATGTGTTTGGAAAAAAAGGCACATGAAAGCAAGAAATGAGAAGACAGAATCAGACAAGCTCAGTGAAAGAAGAAAAAAAATCTGCAGACTGAACTTGTGGCACTGGAGTCTCATGACATGAGACTTGTATGCCATTTGTAAGCAGCAATCTGTTTCTCTGCTGATGTACACATGATTCTAACACAGGTGGTCCCCATGTCCATAGCTACAAGCACAATCTGTGATGTTGTGCTTGTGGCTCCTGCCCGAGGATTTTCAGAATTCTTTGCTCCCTGACTCAGCCAGTCACATGAATATTGTCTAATTTAGTTGTTGTGGGTTTAGTGTTATTTAACCCCTTGTGACACAGCCTAGCAGTCACAAGTTTGCACATACCCAGGTATCAGTGGGGGTGTAACCAGTCTAGAAAACCTTGCAAGCAGATGGAGACTTCATCCACTTGCAGGCAGAGTTTGCGGGGAAGAAGATTAGAAGTTGCAAACAGAAATCAATGGAACACTACACAAATAGCATACCTTAATAATACCATACTTAAGAGTCATTTTAAGATTTCTTTTCAGAGGCAAGAAACTCCTTTCCATCATGTCCAACCACCTACTGACACAGATTATAGTTCTTCTTGGTTCAGCCCTCTCTCTAAAGGGCTCTGCATTCATCCTTGTTCCACATGGTGAAGTGTCTTTCTTGTAACAAAGAATATGAGTGAAATGGAGGGGGAGGGGTGGGCTGAGACTCTAAGCATGTATCCCTAGGCTAATGCCTTGGAAAGTGGCTAATGCCAAAAAAACCCCCAAAAAACCTTGCTCTGGGACCAACAAACTAACTCAATCACATAAAAACAGCCAAATATCAAACCAAGGAGTACAGGAAACATTATGATTTTTAGTTGGCATTTTTGCAACAATATAGGTTAAATACTTATAATTTCCTAGTGAAGCAAAGCATTGGTTATTACAAACTAAGCCTGTCATTTTTCCAGCTCTGTAAATTGCTTGATCAACATTTCCATCTCTTTTGTATTCATACTTTAAAAAGCAAGGAAAACAAAAGCCTACAGTACTCATTATTTCTGTATTCCTAAAAATACCAACAACTGGGGCACCAATAAATACAAGAAAACACAGTATGGATAATACTGGATTACCAGCAGTGTAGATGAGTCACCTGCAGTTTCCTATGTTGGATATTCACGCACAGGATTCATGTGGCCCAGTCTTTTGACCAAGTGAGCTTTGTTAAACTGAGAAAAGATGTGAAAGACTTACACATTCTTTATTTCATCATCTGGTATGTATGTTGACACACCATAAAGTTAGATCCTTGTTAATCTTCACAGGTATTTAAAGATGTATTTAAGTATTTTTTATCTTCCAAATGTGACGTACTTGGAATATTTATTTCTTGGCTTAAGATCCTGTGTAATGATCCATCTGCTCAGTAATGTCTAATACTCTAATCTCTCTCTTGTTTTGTGAGCTAATCATGGCCCCAGACAGCATGCACTCTCTCATTAGATGTCAGAGAGGATAAAGGTCTTAGGAACGGTTATAAAATTTGATGGTGTAATTAATACCTTTATTATTGGCTTTAAAACTTCTAGTGTGAGGCTATGTCCCAACCTCTCCTCTGCTCAAGGAGGTTGATATGGATCCCTTTACAGTCGCTCTTCAGATGCACCAGGATAATTATGCCTGTTTTGCAGGGCAAGCATGCTCTGTGATGGACTTAGGTCCTATCCATCCATTCTCCAATTCAGGAGACAAAAGGAATAACTCGCAGTCCTCTCACAGTCCGTACACTCGGGTTTCCTCTGCCAACAAGGGTGAAAGAAGAGGAAGATATGTGCCTGGGTGTTGTCCTGACATGTAGCATGGCATGGGCTTGGACTGGGGATTTGGGAAGCAACACCAAATTCCACAATGAATACCTGAGGAAAGGTCTTGGCCCCAATTTTTTCGGGTGGCCAACCCCTAGAAAACAGTTGCACTCAGATGGAAGGATGAGTGGTTGAAAATGGAGCCTGTAAGGAAGATGCAAATTATGTTACATCCTTGTTGTCATTGTCCTAAAATAAGGATAGTTGAAGCCATTTTTGTTCCTTACATTCCAGTGAAAATAAATCCTAATATGAGATTATTTGCTGTGCACTTGCAAAAAGATCTGTAAATAAAGGACTGACTCTGGCCTCCAAAGCAAAGATCCTGTTATCTCTATTGGAACAATACTCTGTAAAAGGACCGCTTACATGTGTCCAGAAGCTCTCTCAGAGGGATCTTGTCACCAGATTTTCAACATCCAAAGAAGAAGTGTTTTAAAAACCCCATGGGTTATGGCAAAATGCTAAAATACATTAAGAATTACCAATTTCCTAGCAGTCTTAAGAAACTTCTCAATTCAAATTACATCTTGATCAATAGCTTTCGAAATATACTGAAAAAAGTGCTTTGATACACTTTGTAAACCTTACTGGGGTTCCACACACAGAAGAAGCACTAAAATTGACAGAAAAGGTCAATATGTTTGATATCCCATATGGTATGAACTGAAAAAATTTGTAGATATTAGCCAAAATACACATGCAAATTCAACAGCAAATTACATTTATATTACTTCAAATTTAATATTTAAAAATAATCTGAATTCTAAGGGATTGTTTTAACACAACTTCTCTGGAAAATTATAGCAAATCCTACAGAAGTCGGAGTATTCCTTAGTACACTTCCAGGAGAGAGAAAGGCAGGCAGTGAGTGGCAAAGGCACAGGGAAGAAGGTGTTTCAAGAATGTAGCAGCTTCACTACTCAGGAAGAATGAAAGAGAACTTAAAGGAGATGAACCAACTTACCTACCTCGGATCAATTTTCCATTCTACTGGGAGATGTGCTGGTAGCTAGCCCTGGCAAAACTTTTCAGTAAATCAGTGATACACAAAAATTCATTTTAAGACACCCAAAACAATCAGTGAATACAGTTGATGGAGTTTTGCTTGAAAAAGAAAAAAGGTGAAGATTGTCAATGTCAGTTCATTTCAGTCCTATTAGATCTCAGTTGCTCAGGACAGACTCACAAAGTACCAGCAATGACAGTGGAGGCATTCACATCTAAAGCAGTGAATTCCCCAGATCCCCTGAATTCATCGGTCAATTATTTGGTATGCTATGTTTTACAGCAGTTTTTAAAGCTTTCAACACTTGCTTTAGGAATAAATTTTATGTCCTGAACATTTGCCCTTGAAACATTTACAGAAAAATGAAAATTGTAATTGAAAAGCAACTACTGCTGTTCCATTGTCAGGAAATGAAACAACATCAGGTCTTCAAGTTTTGAGCAAGTAAAATCAGTTTGGAATAAAAATAAAGTTGTATTGAACTGAAATTTTCTCACAAAAATCTGCTTAGACCAGAAGGTAATTTTATTGAAAACAAAAATATTCCCCCAAATGATAATGTTTCAGACTTTATTTATTGTATGTATTTTTAGAATGTGTTATGTATCACTAGATAACATTTGCAGACTGTTCCAGTTGCCGAGGTAACTATGTTATTTTAATGATCAGCAGAGAGGATCATTATGTAAAACATTATGTTAATTTCAAACCCAGAAAATTGATGTCTTGCTGTTACCTTGAAGCTGCACCTTTTTTTTTCCCCCTCAAAATGCCTTTCTCTATGAAAATTAATACAGCTAAGTGCTTGAGTGTCCTATTCAGAGTGATTCAGGTTGGCTTTGAAGGCAAACAAGGCAAAAGAATTACACCTGACAACCAACTAATGGCAGATGAAGAAATTCAAACCACCATATTTTTTTACAGGAAGAGTATAGGAACAATTTTTCCATATATTATTAATAAGCATGGACAGTATGTAGGAATTTTGGGAAAGCACACGTATAATTTCATTTTTAACTTTGAAATATATTATTGTTTAGTCAAGGAAAGCAAATTATAAAGCATGTTTGTGTTCTGTTTATGAGTGTGTGTATTGTCCATGATACAGACCATCTGATGAAGATATTAAAAACCTGATATTAAATTTTTTCTGCTTTTATTAGATTATGTATCTATAAGATTACATATCTATAAGATTACTAGATTATACCAAAGTACAAATGCCATACATTTATGATTCTGCTGCAATCACAAATGCTCTTTCTGAGCCCGCAGTGAGAACCTTGCTGACGTTAGTAGTTCATGGTGCATTTCTGTTCTCAAACCTGCTTTCTCCACAAAAAAATTTCAAAATTATCCAAACTATGTCTCACGTAAATTCTGGGGTTCATAATGACAATTGCTACAGGACACCAGCCTCACAACTGCAAATTGTCTCAGGCTACCAAATGCAACTCAGTTTTGTCACCAGAATCTTCTTTTGCCTCTTCTCTGACGTTCTGCCTCCAGATTGTGTTAAATTATGAACACTTCATTCTCCAGGTGGAACTGGATGCTTTTATATCAGAATATGAGATGCTCAAGACATCTGAGAGCTCCTATATTCTCCTGACACTTCATCATAATCACTTGATCCATTTTAGAGTCAGGGAACTCTTTCGACAATACTCAAAGTGCATTTTGATGAAGTCTATATTTTTATGGACTGTACCCCTTCATTCCATGGAGCTGACTCGAATCCTTTCCCAAGGATTTCCTCTGCAGGCAAAGCTCTGACTTCAAAAGGTGGTAGCTCTTTTTCAGATTCTTTACCCATAATTACACCTAATACACTGCTCTCCTGTTTCAGCCTCACAGCCCCGACACGCTCGTCTGGCATGCTGAGGTTTGCTGATTTGTACACATCCCAAGGAAGACTGCAAGTGGAAAGCGTAAGAATGGGGGGAAAACCCCAGAATTGTATTAAATCAGCTAGACACTGCAAAAAGAACATATGGTGATCAGCTGGGAATAAGCCATCTACTAGCTAATAGGATTAGGGATCTATTTCCCCCTTCCAACAGCTTATGCCTCATTTGTCCACTATGGGCGACCAAATACTTAATCATGAAAAGCTTTGCTTTCATCCTTAGCATGGTGAAAATAGTGGGCTACATTTTCAATCCTTCAAATTATTTAAAATTTTCTGATGGATAGCTTTCTGCCAGAAAATGCTGATTACTCAAAATCTAATTTCTTTATTTAAATTTCTAATTTTTTGTAGAAATCTTTTGACAGAATATAATCAAAATACATGTGTTACCCTCCTGACTACTGAAACACACCCGAATATGATGCAAAACAACATAAGTCAAACAATGGAATAAAGTGAAGCAATACTGAAACAAAAGTCCTGAAGTGTATGTTTTATTTCAAACATTTTGGAAAGTCTTTTTCGAAATTGTAAATCAGACTTTTCAAAATTTTTTTTCATAGAAAGTTTAAATTCTTGCAGGGAAAAAAAGAAAAAATCTAATATCTGAGATTAATTTTTAGTCTAGCAAGGTGATTTAAATATTTTAGGGAAGAAACAGTTTGAATTTTAATAGCATTTTTAAGCTACATCAGATTGTTGACCTTTTGAATGAAAAAATTGTTATATGGATAAGTACAAGCATGGAATTAGCAAGTAATACTTAAGGAACACAACAGAGAAATAACCAATTTTAAAAATAAATATGAAAGGGGGATCACAAGTACAAAAAAAAAAAAGCCAACTGTGCTAAAGCTGCTAGAGATGAAACACTACCTTTGCTCCACTCTGCTGTAAATTGGGTAGAGAGCAGCATGGAGGATGAGAACAAGTTAGCAAGTGAAGGGCAAATATTTTGGAGCTCTAATTGACATAAGCTGAGAAATTAAGGAAGTACAGAAAGAATTTGTGGAGAGTAAAATAATGGCATTGACAAAACAACAAATTTGAGGATGTAGAATATAAAAACATATATACAATGAGACAAAAATATCCAAGTTGAAGTATTTGCCCACTACCAACCCCTCTCAACTTATCTTAACTATCTGCATAATTTCCTGTGTGTTTACAGAATCTATATTCAGTCTGATTCATCAAACCCCCCAAAACCAAACATACTTTTCTCACAAATATGATACTGTCAAGAATGTGCAGACAGAAGGGCTTAAAGACAACAACAAACCACAGAGTTAAAATTTGTACTCTCTACGGGGATTTTCAAGCAGTTCTTTCTAGAAAAACTGAATTAAAATTTACTGTAGCCAGCTTACTTCATGACATGTATATATACATATATGTATATATAGTGAATATGTGTGTACATATGCATGTGAATAGATATATGAATCAATAATACCTTACATGTACAAACTTCTAATTTATAGTGAACATTTAAACTGTATCTTTGTGGCACTAAACTTACTTCTAAGCTATCCACAGATGCCAAATACTTCCTGGTGGACTAGAAACATTTAATGTACTGTGGCTTATCTTTGTTTATAAGTTTCAGTAGTTTGAATGTTATTTACATAGTGAAATCCTTCATTAGAGGGGCTAAGTAATTTAATCAAGCATCCTGAGTCAGAAAATATGAAACACAATTTTGTGTGCAAGCTTTCTTCATACAAGGTAATGTGTGCATTATGAATGTCTTTGAATTACGCTTAATATATACGACTTTTTCAAAAGTCTTGTCGTGTTCAGTTTCCAGGGTGGATGCACGAGAAGAAGAGAATAAGGCTGAAGGGATACTTTTAATTTGGAGTGCACCAGAATCTAAGAAATTAATATGCATAGATTTGAAAATGTGAATCTACTGTTCTGATCACTTGTGCTGTGATGTTCTAGGTTGTTCTTCACAGCCATAAAGACCCCAGAATTTTCTTCATAACCCAAACCAAACAGATGTAGAAATTGCTTTTATGTGGTCTATATGAGGAAGTCATCCACTGCAGAGATGAAATTTCAAGAGATCCAAGATCCACTAGTGCTTTATATAGAAATGTTCAGTGTTTCAGTATCTTTGCAGTAACACCAATGGCGTTTCATTGCTCCCAGCCTGAATTTGTCTGCCTTCTGCTTCAGTACTTCAGGTTCTTATGTCTGGTAGATTAAAGAACTATGAAAAATCCTCTCGCGTAAACACTAACACACCGTAACCAAACCACCTCTCCTTCCCTGTCCTCTGCTGAGCTGACCGGAGCGCAGACATCGGTTTCGTACGGCGAGGCAGGTTGCCCAGGCCAGCGATCACCTCCTTTGCCCTTCGCTTAACTCTTCCCCACTGAGCAGCATTTGAGAGAGGCACCGTGCGGGTCTCAGCCGGGCCGCACGTCGGGACGGGACCGGCTTCCCCCTCCGCGAGGCACTCACGCCGCACCTCCCCGCCTGTGTTCCCGCACGCTCCCATTCT
>VXBT01010146.1:406985-433556 GCA_013400235.1 Oriolus oriolus | reverse complement strand
GGCTCCCTCCTCATCGCGTGTCCCTCCCGGCCCCGAGGCAGCGGCGGGGAAGGTGACCCGCCGGGGAAGATGGTGACCGTGGTGACGAAGCTGGTGCACTACCTGCACCTGAGGTAAGGGCGGGCGAGGGCGGCCGCCGCGCTGCTCCTCCCGCCGGGCGCGACACCCGGCAGGGGAACCGCGGCTCGGAGCGGGAGCGAGCGGCGGTGGCGGCGGTGTCACCGCCGTGGGAGCTTGTCTTGCCCGGCCGGGCGCTCCCCCCGCGCTCCGCTCCGCTCCTCCCCCCGCCGCGTAGGGCTCTTCCCAGCCGCTCCCCGAAGTGCGTCTTGCGGCACCGCAGGACAACAAGGCGTGTTTGTGGAAAACGCCCGTTTTTAGTCTAAAGTCTGAAAAGTTGGTGTCCCTACAGTATTGTGTAGCGTAATTACAGTAGCACGGATTAGACAAACTGCATGTTTAGTCTTTAATTTGAATAAGACTTCTGTCAGGATACATTACTAAGCCGTTTAGTATCATCTATTCTAATTAGAATTTAGCCGGTAAATACAAATATTTTTGCACTGAGTGGAGAGAAAGCAAAAAAGTGAGCACTCCCGGTGATGTTCCACTTGTGTTTTGTTGAATCATTGTTTTTCCCCTGTATATGAATACTTGATGTACATCAAATGAGCTGATCGAAAACTCAAATAACCTGTATCAAGAGTGGCAAACAGAAATTTAATTTCTGAACTCAATGATATTTCAGTGTAGCATTTTCACATAAGGCTGTTCTGAGAGTTGATTTCATTACCTAATTTTTTTCAAGTTAACCATAGGAATGAGTGGAAAAAAGGAGAATCAATTGTACTGTAACTTTTTATTGGTATGATTTAAGAGTTAATTCCTACCTGCAGCCTGTAGATATATTTTTAAACAATTACTTAAAAAATAATACTTTGACATGAATTGCATGAGAAAAGTCTGTAATATCACCAGTTTTAACTGGGCTTTTTCACTGATGTAACTGGTATAACTGTTAAACTTATTCTGTAAGTCTGACCAAAATCACAGTTCTAATTTTATAAATTTGTGTGGTTTTGTACTGTGTTACCTTGCTGGGCAAATTGAGAAGGAAGTCAAGAAGGAAAAAAACCCTGCCAATTCCTTACTCCTGCCTCTCTTCTGTTGTTCTTCTCTAACAGTGGTTATTTGTTTAAAAGAATATTCCTGCTGGTTTTGAACCAGAGCTTCATGGCTCTATGTACTTTATAAACATCAGACTAAAAAAAAAAATCTCAGCCTCAAAGACTTTATAGCATAAAGGGAATTAGGAAACAGCTATTAATGCAGAGAGCTGAATGAATGCAGCAAAGCAAAAAAGTTACGTTCTTTATCCAGTAGAAGCCTGATCACTGTCAAGTGTTTTGTAGGTATCATGAGAAAAGATGCAAAAAGGCTAACAAGTTCAATAAACTTTAAGGATGCTCTTCTCATGCTGGATGAGCATCAAGGGATTGAGAAACAGTGAACAGCATATCTGAAAGTTTGATAAATGCCTGGTCAGTGCCCTGGCTGAAGGCAGAATTTGAGTAGTTTATTACTGGGTGAAAGAAGTCAATAAAATTAGGGAAGATGTTAAGAAATCAATCAATTTGCTTTTATAGGAGAAGTAGAGCTGTTGGAGATATGGCTGAAAAGGGATGCAGTAAATGCAACATTTGAAAAACTGAAGTTTATTAGTCCTGAATGAACATGAGTAAGGATAAATTTCAATTTTTCAATGCTAAACAAGAGGATAGCTACTTTACTGAGTATTGCTGGAGTGGTAAATAGTGGCAGTATCTAACAGGACATAAATGAGCAAAAGATGCTCCCCAAAACCAGTATCCATCAGCAAGACAGGGAAAATTTGCACACTTGGTCATCTTCAGTGAGTCTGTAGGTTTAAAGTGCGGATTGATTTTAGAAAGACCACATAATACTTTTTTTCCATTCATATCACAAAATCATGATAGGGAATGGATGTTTCAGTCAATATCAGGCAGACATAAACTACTACTTTTAGGCATTACCAGCTGCTTATCATTTGCCTCCTTTAGTACGTGACCAGCAATATAAAAATGAATCCAGAAAACAATACTGTAGAAACGACTGCATACATATGAAATTGTCTGACATATTCTTGAAATACTATGATTTCTGGTTCAAAAATTTTAGTAGGCTTCTGGGTAGCCATGCTGTAATATTTTTTTTACTGTTCATGAGAATGGAAGTAGCTAAAAACCAATTAACAGCAAGGAAGCAAAAAAACTAGCTGTCAGTCTGAGTTAAGAATAGTTAGGTAGCTGGTGTGATGGGAAAAATGCTTCTCATCAGCATTATGCCTTTTTCTCACCCTAGGCAGAAATGCGAAGGGTAAGTTGTAGCTCCTCTATTCTGTGTAAATTCTTAAACATTGGGTCCCAGTCCATGAATTTAATTTTAAGATTCTGCCACCATTAAGTGAATAAATACTATGCTAATATATATTAAGAAAAATATATTTAAACATTAAAAATTGCACTTCATAAATTTCTAAGAATACAGTTTGTGACTAGATAAGACTATGCCAGTAAAACAGTACACTGGGCAGCCCAAACAATTACTATAATCAGATTCTTAGAGAATAGTAACTATGCCCTTAATTCAGTACTTACTGAGAAGCAGATAATTAATTCAAATCACTTTAGGACTTGCACAGTTAGCAGAAATGTGGACATCATAGGAACCTGTCTTTGAATTTGACAGCTTACAAAACACAGGATCCTGAGGCTACAGGAACAATATTAAAACCTTGGGCTCTATACAACTATTCTAAAAAGTCCCCTTTCTGAAAATCAGAAGTAAATACACTGAAATGCAATGCTCATAATGCTAGAAGAAATCATGTAGCAGTACTTGGTCTCTTATACTTACCTCAACTAATTAACCCTCATAGAGCATGGCTATGTACCATTTAAACCCCATTCAGCTGAGTCATAAACTTCTGATTAATTTCAGTCAGACAAAAGCAGGCTCACTGAATGGGAATGGATCAGCCAAGAAACTAATCGTAAAAATACTAAATTAGGTTCTTATCAAGGCAAGATGCTTTCATATAGATATACTTTATGTAATTATCTTTACGTAAGTAAAGATTGTGCACCAAGTGAGAGCAGAGCAGTGCACAAAAAAAAAGAAATGAGCAGTGATTCTTGAGAACAACAGACAAAGGAGATGGCAGCAGATAGAGCAGTTCCCAGTGACAACACCAGGCAGCACAAGCAAACTGAAGACAAAGGTGTAGACTTATGAATGTAAGACATTCATGATGAGAGTGAATATTCAATGCTACCAAGGAGATTTCCACAGTAAATTGTATTGCACAAATTCAAACAAGCATGGCTGGTGTAGTTCTTCATTTTAGGAAGTGCAAATGATTAAGCTACACATGTGGAAAAGCACAGTCCCAGGCTTGAAATGCTATTTTGGAAGTTCAAATTTTTTTATCCTTAAGTTATTAGTTTTCACAACCTGACTCTTAAAGTGGTGACATGAAATGCAATTTTCGTTGAAGCAGCAACTAATAGGACTATTTTGGAGCTGTCATGAGATTCCTGCTTTTTTATATGAAATTTTTATATCTTTAAAAAGTTGTCCAGCAAATAAAAAAACTTCTGCTTGTACTGTCAGTTGTATCTTACTTCATCCCTCTGATTCCAACACCTTTACATTCATCAAAAGATCTCACTCAGGTTGTGCAATGTTGGAATGTGTGTGAACTTAACAATATGCCTCTTAAAATGCATGATTTGGGTCTGCATGGTTTAAGATGTGGCTGATGGACTGAATCCTGCCTGAGGAACATTCCTAACTGGCCTGGCACATTTTTCTTAAAGGAGCCTCTGTTCAAGAACTTTGGACAAGACACTGTACTGATGCTACTCCAACACCTCAGCATGTGGTGGAGCATGGTTAGCTTGAGGAAGGAGCATCTTTCCTTATCCTTCTCCTGAGAGGATGAAGAAGCAGTGGAAGGAACTCAGCTACCTCATGCTTAGAGGCCCAGCAGAGGCTGAAGCTGCTGCTGTTGCTGTTACAAAAACACACAGTCTGGACCTCTTGGTTCAGCATCCCTGGCTACCATACTAGGGCAAAGTGTTTCCCTTTGAAACTTTTTTAGAAGTTTCATATCTTTCTTGGAGCATTCCAGGGGACTGTGATGATTTCTGGGTTTGGTACTAGTGTGGCCATCTCTTATGGTCAAGTAAAGGACACAGGGTTCTGCTGAGTGCTGCAGGTGAGGTTATAGAGCATAGGTATAATTTTATGGCTCCTTACACTCTTGCAGTAGCATACAAATGGTCTGCATGGACCATTGGCTGGTCTTTTATTCTTACCAGCCCTCTTCCCCCCTCAAGACCAAGGTATACTTGTGGACGATTTTGTTTGATTTGTAAAATTATACACTAAAACTTTTCATACTGGGACACATAGACCTGAAGTGATATTGCTGACTTCTGAAGTTCTTGAGTTTATTTTCTTTTAGAAGCTTATTGTGTCTTTATCATAATTTTTTTTATATATATCTGATGTAGCCACTGTATTGTATCTTATACCCTGGTGTAGGAACACAACACATAAGGATCCCAGGTTGAAAAGAACTTTCATATCTCTGAGTGCTACCTTGTGGCTTACAAAAAAGCCACTACCTTTAATCCACTTCATAAACATACCAAGCTTTTTTAAAGCTTAGGCTGTTTGTCCTTCTCTGTGGGTGTGCTGGATGGAACCATGCTCCTCTTGAAATTTAGAAATTAATTTCTAATTGTCTACCTACAGTTGCCAGTGGAAAGATTCTACATATTTCTTTTGTATTGACATCGTCCATGAAACAAAATTGATTTTCCCACCCAAGATATGTATGTTCATGATTACTCACAAAAAGCAATTTTATTGCTGCTTCTTAGCTGCTCATGCTGAGTAGATTCTGCTCCTTTCCATGTGATTGTCCACATTTGGCCACATCTTTCTTGATTACGAATGATTGGAAGTGACACTATAATTTTAATTAATGTGTGATCAATGCCTGTGATGATATTAAAAGTCTGCTATCTAGCCTGATATAGCTAGATCTACACAGAACTGCCGATACCTTTTTTATTGCTGTACAACGCTGTGTTTGATGGTTGCCTTATGACCAATTAGTATCTGTCATTTCAAACTGATGAGTCCCCTGGCTTATAGCATAAAATCTAGTTATTAAGTCTATTAAATTCATTCACTTGTGTATGATTTTTATTTTTCCAGTCCTTTCATTAATCCACTTTTCCTGTATAATATCCTGGACTTTCTCTAAATTGATATCCTTAATTTTATAGTATCAGTGAATTTCACATGCTTCTTTCTGTCCAAAGTTACCAATGAAAATATGAAATAGTAAGATCATTAGTAAGAGGGAACCTAGAGAAATTTTAATAGGAAAAAACCTCCCCCAATTCATTGGTTTGCTTTTCAGTGTAACGTATTGCTGTCTCTTTTCAGATAAGCCTTTCCCCAGTTTACAAACTTGCGCTGTTCCCACTCTCCTCTTTAGCTCTGTATGTAGTTATGGTCCTTATGTGTTCCAGTATCAAATGCAATACTAAAGGCCGTATAGGATAGGTCTCCTGCAGCCCCTCATCCTTAATACAAGCTATTTTATTATTTTAATCTGTATTTACGTTGGTAAAGGTAAATAATGCCTTGTATTTTATCCCGGCTTTCCATTTACCTCCGTGTCTCAAAATATGCTTTCCTTTGAAGCTCCTAAAAAAGACTTGCACAGTTTCAAGCTCAGAGTAACAGGTGTAAAGTTGCCAGTTTTTCAGTTTTTCTCTTTCTGAATTATATTTTTTATGTTATGTTGACATTCTCCAGTAATATGACATCACTTGAACTGATAGATTTCTGTAATCACTTACTATTGAATCAGGGGAATTACTTCAATATCTGGGACAGACAATTACCTATTCTGCCTGCCTTAATTTTACCAAACCTTAAAAACTTTGCTTCTCTCTTGAATGCAACGTAGTGTTACCCACAGATTTTCAGGAGTTGTCTGGCTTTTGCTGTCATTACCCTGTCAGAGTATTGAATCAGGAAGTTTTGGGGTGGCCATGCCAACATTATCTTTGATGTCAACTTCATTCTTACTGTGCAGCAACTTCACTGCCATTTAATTTCTCTTTTTCTCTGTACTGTCAAAGCATAGTACACATGATTTAATTTATATTGCTAGGTGTCAAGACCTGTCAACTGTCAGGAGTCTACCTGGCTTTTGGCAATTTTTACTTTATCCCTACATTTTGACTTTTAAGACAGAGCTTTCTTGTCATCCCCGGCTGCTGCTCCCTCCCCCCTCCTTTTTTGTAGGATTTTGCTCATACCTTATACAGTGTTTAGATAAATCCATTTATTTTCTCGACTGAAGATGCTGCACACTTGTCAGTGGTCTTTATGGAGCTGGAGATGTTCAGAAGATACTGAACATCTGAGTAGCCTGCAGTGAGGCTGTAGAACAGAGAACTCAAGGTCTTAGGTTTGGGAATCATCTGTGTGTAAGCCTGAGCTCTTATTTTTATTTAAAAGTGACATGCAACGTAAAAAGCATGCACTCAGCAAAATGCTGTTAGTAACTACATGCTATTTAAAGTTGTCAATTCAGCTCATTTTGGCTAAGAGGGATTATTAAATGATTGTATTCCAGCTCTGCAAAGAAGTTACCCTCTTCCATCAGCACTTTTGGCTCAAAAAGGATATTCATTCATCTCTGCTTTGAAATGGCTTAAACCACTTTCCGACCAATCTATGATAACAAAATTCTCAGAGTGAATTAAGAATGTCAACCCAGCAGTTTCCTCTCAATTGAACTTAACTTTATCTTTGACTAAAGAAGGCCATCACCAATATTTTTTTACCATTTAATTTCTCACCATTCTGCTCCGTGTGATACTTCCAGGAAGCCACACGAAGGCAGGAGGATTATCAGAGCCCAAGGAACATGCTCTGGGACACTCACCATTTCAGCTTTTCACCAGGCTTGCCAGATGCAGTAGAAAGGAAGAGAGGCACTTGTACTCTTTGGAGGTGGAAGATGACCCTTGCCACCAAGGAGAAGGATGGTTGGCAGATATTTCTCAGACAGCATCTCCTCTGTCTGATACTGCCTGTCAAACCAGGCATGGCCTTGGCTGGGTAGCCCATATGTGGCTTCTCCAGCACTGGAAAGGAGATGGCTGCAGTAACTGTGAGCTTGTTTTCCTCATCCTCTTAGGGAGTACAACAGTATGTGTGGCATACACATAGAACTTCATTCCCTCACTCTTCCTCCTCAGAAGCTTGTTTGTGTCAATCCTTCCTGACATATCATCTCAGCAAAACTGACTGCAGCAAGGATTGAAAAGCCTAGTATTACCTTTTTTTTTTTCCCCTGCAAGAGTGATCAATAGAATCAACAGATGTTAGATTTCTATTATGTAATAAGTATAAATTTTTAGCAGCCCCATTCTCCTTTTGTACTTTCAAAACTTCCTTCGTAATCTCTGGATTAAAAAAAAGAAGCCAGTGTGTCCATCAGAGTCCATCAGCTTGGAAGGAAGAGTTGTATCACTTCAATAATTTTTCTTTCTGCACCACAAAGATCAAAATAAGAAACAGTGCTGTATAAAGTAAGATATGAGATGACAGAGATTTAAAGCAGGAGCTCGAATACAGTGAAAATTAATAGAAGGTCAACCCAAGAAAAAAATATAGACGAGCACATTTTACTTACTAGAAGCCAGCAACCCAGAAAGAGCTCTTAGCCACTATGTGTCCAACTGAGCTGCAGAAATTTGAACAGTTATCAGATAGAGGAATTAGGGTTTGGGGGCACTACAGCAAAGGGTGGGGGCAAGAGGAGAACTGATCTACCATATATTTTTCTGTAGAAAATTTTGATTGTGTGAAAAGAATTTTGGTCCTCTCTGTTCTTCCCAGCAAAGAAACATATGGCCCCACATTTGGTGGCCAGCACTAGAAACAGATTAACAACTCCGATAAATACTACATTTTGCTTTTATGACAGTAAATGCTATTAGACCTGGGCATAATGAGACAAGAGATTTCATAGCCACAGAAAAGCACGTGTTCTCCATGAATTAGGGACATAGTATTGATTTATAATTACATATATAAGGTAGAATGGTTTATATCTCCAATAATCTTTAAAGGCTACCATCTGCCTCTAGACAAACTTAAGAAGAAAACTTAATTTGGATAAAAACCTGCTTGGATAGTTAATTCGGTTAAAGGATCAATTTCTAATAAAATTGAAGGATTGGGCTGTGTGATAATCCTTTGAACTACCTGCAGCAGCAAATTTATCCTTAGCTTTTCTTTGCCACGGTGCCACACTGGCTCTCAGCTTTCTGGTAAGTGATATACACAGTAAGGTCAATAAAAACTGACTCAAACAGAATTGAAAGAATTTTAAAACTACTGCTGCTGTAATATTAATAATAGCAGTAAAACTCACCAAAATATAGATGATTATAGAAGAACATTAAAATACGTAGTAGTAATATGAGGTAAGTAGATGTTTTTAAGATTAATTTAAAAATAAGAATTATAAATGCGTGCGCATGTACATGTACTCACTAGAAATGGGGTCAACAAAGGCCTTCTGTGTTATGGGATAGACAGAGGTGAAATGAGGACAGGACAGAGGTGTTTAAGTAAATGTCACTTTGAAATGTCTTAGTCTTTCAGAACTGTGTTTCTGCTCCTAAACAAAAGCAGTTTCCATGCAGTGAACTGCCTGGTATTTACTGACTCCCCCTGCACTCTGTGCCCTTAGCAATTTCCTTTGAACTCTCTCACACAGCAGAGTATTAAGTCCAGATCCATTTGATAAATAGGAAATCATAATGAGCTGTTTATAATAGATTTAAGTGCAGTAAAGGATGTTATGTTTTCTTTCAAGGTGTCTTTGGAGCTAATGTAGAGATACCATTTTAATGTTCTGGGCTTCGTGGTGTTGTCAGTTTAACGGTTTACATCAGATTTGTAAATCCTTCATGACATTTTTATTAAAGGAAATATTACTTCATCTACTATACTGCTAACAACAGCATATAGTTTCCCTAGGTAAGTGAGAAGTTCAGACCAGTGTCAGAGCTTAGCTACATTAGCCATTTGTGGTGAAAGAAAAGCCTCTATTAATGCTTATGCACTAGGATTAAGATGACTTGAATGCTGTAATCCTTCCTCTTCGACTATTGGCATCATGCTGCCATCTGACAACAGCTGCTTCCTTCTTAATCTGACGGAAAGAAGAATGGTGGTGGATTGTTACTTGCACCATTACAAGCTCAGGCATTCCATTTTATGTTTTAGTAAATATGAACAGTGTATCATAATAAAACCCTCTTAAATGTATCCATGTGTTACATATAGTATAGTCTTGTTTGTTTTTGTCTGCTGCTTTAGTTAGTACCCAAAGAACCAACAGACATTGCTCTGCACCAAACTTTCTTTTTAGTTCTGTAGTTAGGAATAGCAGGATCCAAACTTGTCATGAGGAAAAAACCCAGGCATTTGGGGCACATAAGAAAAATGAGTAAGCATTGCATGTCATGACACTTTGTAATCACTGCTCTTGGCAGAAGGCCAAGCATGGACTTCATAGAGTCTTTTGAAGCTACTGAAGCTGGAGGGTCCTTGGAACTGGGTATCAGGCTGACATCTCTGTGTTTCCTGACAGCTGCTACTTTCAAGATGCAAAAATACATTTGCCTCACCTATTCCCTGAGCTTCAAATTGTTGGGGTACTTGAGTGAATCTTGGAGTTCTGAAACTCATCCATGAGAATCTGGTTTGAACACTGTTGGATCATTATAGGTGCTGGTTTGACTGACTGCTACTGGTATGCCCACATATATTGAATACATTTGGTATTGGAGATAAAAGCTTGCTAAATGACAAAGTGTTCCTTGAAAGCAGAAGACTGAGCATTTGTATCCTTTTTTAACAAAAAAAGTCTCCTTTTGAGTTGGTGATGCACAGAATAGTGACCATTGTTTGTTGTGAAGCTGGAGAATTTTACCTGAAGATCCTGTCCTTTATGTATGTTTTCTGAGTTTAGCTTTGGAACACAATGGAATTCAGACATGGATAAAGGGGAAGGAAAAAAGGGTCATACTAATAATCAGGCAGAGTTAGGCAAATAATTCTGTACCTTTCAAGATTATAAACTTTACTATAAGTTCCGGTGAGATCCTTTGTATAGAAAATATGGATGTCAGGATTTACAAGAAGAATGGAAGCTGCAGAAGGCAGCTGGTTTGCAGCCACCATTATCCAGCACTGTGTGTATGTGTACTGTAGATCATGCCAAAGGTACAAATCTCTCAAATACATAGGCAAAGGGGAAAGCATTATGTGAGTGTCAGATTAGGAACTATTTTGCTCTGATCCATACAATTATTATAAACTATTCCAATTACTGATGGCAGAAATACTCATCTCAGAATTTCCAGCAGCAGAAATCCCAGCTTCGGGGGAATATGGACTTACTTCCAAAGTCTCCCAAAATGCACCTGCTCTAGCCTCGTAGCTGTTGAGGGAAGTGAAAACCAAACTGCTGTCTATTTTGCAAAACACAAGATATTGCTAATAGCAGGATAGAAAGGAAAAATGCTTCTACTCTTCCTATCAGATACACACTGTGAGAAACAAAATTCCTTAATGTTTGAGGTTGATGATTCCTCAGGCTAGAAAACCACCCAATGAACTGGCTGCACAGAGACTGAACTTCTCATTCATTTCTGGAATCATGCTCTGGAATTTGTGAAACTATTAATTTTTAATTCAGAGGATCTTTGAACCTACTCTTGTATTAGCTAAGAGTCATGCTGAGATTGTTAACTTAGCAAATCATTTGATTCTGCAGTTCTCCTTTGTGTTAGCTGCTTCCAGTAACGAGATTTTGCATGCAAATACAAATAGTTGGGGCAAAATAAAAAACCGTAGGCCCTAACAGATAAAATTAAATATTGCAGGTATTTTCATGACACTGCAGAATGCATGAAAAATGATCAAGTGTTTAGGAATGAAATGAAAGGAAACAAAAGATGGAATTCTCTGCTTATATTAAAGATCTGCTGTGTAAACTGTATTTAATAACATCTTCAAACAGATGAGTTCTTGGGAGTATTCTCAAGGGGATTTCTTTTATTTGCACCATCTACCTTGGTTTAATCTGAAGTAAATAAAGTTTATTTAAAATTCATTCTTAGGTTTCAATCCTGCTGATTCAAATATAACACCAAAACCAAACAATGTCCAACCAAGCAGGACAGTCTTTGGGCATCAGTATGAGCTGGATTATGAGCTCTGGGGATGCCTGTGAACGTAATTTTTTGAAGGACGTAGGACTTGATAATATATACTGACATTTTACAGTGAGAACAGATCTTTTTTTTAGGAAGTCTTCTAATCCGGAGGTGTTCTAAATATTTTTACTTTTTGCTGTAGCAAAATGCATTTGACAGTTTATATTCATTAACTCGAAATATCACTCAGAAATTCAGAGTGATGCAGATGTCTTTCTGTTTGTCCACTGACATTTTTGATATTTACATTTCCAATCAGGGCATAAACACAACAGCTTCGCTGACTAAAGTGCACTATTAAAATTTAAATGTATGTTTATTTTGTGAATACATAACTCACTGAATTAAGATAACACTGAACATCCACTATGAGCTAGGAACATGGCTTGCAATTTAGAAAGGGGCCTGTGTTCTGCAGATAAGTACACTGTCAGTGTTACTCTGTGTTTAAAATGTTTCAGCTACAGGGGTTAGAGATGAAGAATTGCTTCATTTCTGCAAAGCTGGAGCAGGCCAGCGTGTACATCACAAGATACATGGTTGGGAATGAGTTCCTGAGAATTACTTGTGACAACTGCATGTTAAATGTAATCCAGACTTCCTTGAAAGTTGATATTTTAAAATCTAATCAGGAAATTGTATCCTCAGAAAGTTCAATAAATTCAATCATAAATTAAATAGAATGTGTTACTTTTTTAAAAAGTTTTTTTTTTTAAATAATGCAGTATAATAAAGATACTTTTTCTAGTGTCCTATATACTGAATAATAATTTCTAATTTTTGTCATTCACATGCATTTCCAGTACTTTAATTGTTGCAAGGAACCAGAATTATTTTAAATTATGGCCTATTTGAACATAAAAGTAGCTCTACTGGTTTGGACAGAAAGTCCATCTACCTACCATCATCCTACTTGTTTAAAAGACACCCATAAAAGAGTTTTAAAGAAGGGGCAGTATTCCCAGTGTTTTCACCAGCTTGCAACCATACGCTGCCAGGCAGTTCCTGAGCCAGATGTTCTTTCTTTGTGTTTAACAATAGTCCATGGATATATTTTCTGCAAACATGTCCGGTCTTGCCGAGAGCTTGTGTAAGATTTTAGCTTCACCAGCATCCTGTGGCAAGCAGTAACGTTGTGTAATGACACATTATGTGAAATGCCACCCCCTTCAGTTTGTTTTGAATCAGTTTTTTCACTGCAGTTACAGTTAATTCCCCTTAGTGCTGCTTCTGGAAGAGACAGTGAACGATCCATTGATATAACTCTTTTTTTCTCTGTTGAGGTTTGTATCTTAATAATTTAGCACCCTGTCTTCACCAATAGACCACCTTCTCTGCTCCTGGTGAGTGTTTGGTGGCTTTTTAAAATTGATCCTATAATTACAGTAGCCTGCAGTCAAATCACTAGGATTACTTGTATGAGCAAGGTATATTCAACTAAGTCCTGAATTAGAAATTGTCTTTAATATAGTTTAAATCTGAATATTGTTTAAACATAAACACAGCTTCCATTATATTTTGTTTGGATGTTTGAGACAATCAGCCTCTTAACAGAAAACCTGATCTGACTGTACAACTTAGGCCAATACTTATTTTATTATTAATGCCCATTGTTTGCTTCACTAAGAATATGCTATGCCAAAAAGAGTTTGCCACGTGCTTTTATGACTTAAAAGTCTTTCTGACATACACCAAGTATAGCACAGTAAATGCTTTTGGGAGATTTGTAAGTATATTCCCAGTATTCTTCTGTACTTTGCAATATGTCTATAATTTAAGAATGGTACTTAATCATCTATTCCAACACTTCTGTACTTTCAGACCCTAAATGTGAATAATACAAAATACAGTACACGTAGTGGGTCCTTGCAAAGCAACTGTGATGAAGCTTTATTTTAAAATTTTGTCCATGCTTTTCATTAAGGTACTTATCTGCAGCCAAGAGAATAGGAAATTAGATTGACTAAAATGGCTGCAATAGTCTGAACTGAATAGTTAAAAGTCAGGAATTCTACTGATTAAAGCGGGGTACTAGAAACATGGCAACATCCTAAAATTATTACTATTTCACGGCTTGTTGGCAGCTAAAAAATTATGTACTTGCTTTTTGCCCATGTGGATAGTACATTAGGCAGCACTTAAGACATTTAAAACTATTATGGTTATATATTGTAATATATGTTTCTCCATAATGCTACAGCACACATTATACATTGGGCTGAATCCTTGTGAAAATATCTTCCTGTGATTACTGTAATGAAATGCACTTTGGATAGATAATAACCTGACGCTTCCACAAATAGATAATTCTGAAACTGGGGCTAGGAAAAAGCAAAATCTTCAGTTTGAAAACTGCTCCTATGAGCATCTGCTCTTAGAGTAACAATAATCTTTTATAGCAATTTTGTCTTAATTTGTAGTGATGCTCCAAAGCAACTGAAGAGAAAAAACAAGCTTAAAAAAAAAAAAAAAAAAAGAATTATTTTGGCGGGCATGCAGCTTTTTTCCCCTTAACTGTTTATTCATGGCCAGGATCCCCAAAAACATCACAGAGACATGTGGTGTTTGTGCTGTTGCTTTGGTAAAACTAAAACTAAGAGATGTCTGAAGGTTCAGTGGCTGAAGAGTAATTTTTCTAACATTTGGAAGTGCTTTTTGGGCTTTTGTGCTCCTGAAAACCAGCCTATTTCAGTGAGAAATGTGGATATTTAGAAATGATAGCTACACTAGGAAAAGCCCTACTGTGGCTGCAATAGAAAAGCACTTTACACTGCTACAGCCACTTAAATACCTGAGCAGGTATTAAATGTTACAAGTACTCTTACATTGATAAAATTTATCTACACTAGTGTGCTTTTCTGTAACCATTCTGGAAGAGTTCAATTGGCAAAACTAAAGTGTAGAAGGCTGTAGTGAGAAAGCTTCCATCCCAAAATTCTTCTAATTCCTTTGGGATGTGCCTAAAACTTGGGTGCTGTTGACTAGTGCCCAGAGTGAACTGTAAATATCTTTCTGAACAAGAAAGGGACAGGGAGCTGACATCTGGTAATCCCATCATTTTTGTGGGAGATGTGGAGGGAATAATTGTACATGAATTCTTGTGGAATTTCACATTGCTGTTCACTTCTCCTGTCTGTTTTGGGGTTTTTTTACCCAAAAGAAAGAGTGCTCTAATTTTTTACCATAGTGCTATTTCTTAAAAGACCTCTCTGGTACTAAGAATGATGTTGAAATAAATCAGAAGGTGATCTAAGCAAAAAATGCAAAAAGAAAGCAGAATGAGGAAATATTGTTGTCCTGTAATTATCCCCCAATGAAAAAACCCCAACAAACAAACAAACCACAAGGAAAAAGCAATTTAAATACTTAAATATTGCAAACCTCTTATGAATCCAAAACCCAGAGAGCAAACAGTTCACTCATGGATCTATTTATTTGTTCCTCAGAAGAGAATTTACAAGCCCAAAGCCAGGCTGGTGGACCACCCAGCTCCAGCAGCCCTGGGCCAGGGGACTGAAGCTTTGGTGGGAGCTACCCTGGGGCCCATCTCTTCTGTGTCACCTCAGAGATGAGTGTAAAGGGGCCCAAGTGTTGCAACAGATGCTGAGCTCACAGGGCAGGAACTAGGGGCTGAAATATTAGTTCAGGAAAATCAGCAGAGGCTTAGTCTCTGACTCTGGTGGGGTCATCATTTTGCTTCCTGCGCTCTGGCAGTAGAAAAGCTGCAGTATTCTACTGTCCTGTAATTTATAACCCTATTTCCCAAATCTTTTTCAGCCTTTGATGAACTAAGGCTACCTTCTTCACAAACACTGATGATGCCGGCTATGGAAAGATAAATTCTTTTTCTGCAATGTTGGCATTTACCTTATAATTTATCCATTTGCCTTTTACCTATTTATCAATCCTTATCATCTGTTGCCTTAAGAAGAGACCCTCAGACAATCTATGGTAATACCTATCAGGCAATTGGAAAAATTGGAGTGCTGATCATTATATATCTGCATATATAGGCAATGAGGGATAAAAAACCATTTGTATGATAGTTGAGGTTTGCTTGTTTGTGGCCTGTGTACTGGTTTTGCCATGCTTCTGGTTTGTCCTTCACCTTGCAGCTTGAGAAAAGCAAACCACAAACAATAGGATTTTCATTTGAATACTGCTTGGTTGTTCCTAACCAGCTAAGCTGAGAAATGTGATTTTATGATATTTATTAATAACACTGTTACACTTCTGAGAAAATTGGAAAGTCTCTTGGAGTGGAGGTACTTGTGTATAGTTGAAGCTTTTGTCTATCAGCCAGCAGGTAATGAAAGCTCCTACAGATGATTATCCCCTCATGTACTTCTGTAAGATGTTCCAAAACAAAGGTAAAATAATTAGGTGCTAAATCCCCTCAAGAGTAGAAGAACTACATGGTATTAGAGGTATCTTCTTTGTAATATTTTCCATCAAATTTCATTGTCATTCATGCTCTCACACAAGATGAGTACCCTTTTCAAGGAGAATTTGTGAAATACTTGAATTAATGAAAGTGCTGACTTCTATTTCAATTTTAAAGATGGTAGAAAATGTGTTTGGAGAATGTGGTGAAACCAGAAGTTTATGCAGCTGATTTGCTGTTCTGGGATTGTTAAAATTCATAATTACTGATACAGAAATGAGAGTCTGCCTGGAAATTATGTGCCCCTTCAAAAATGTTACCTTTCATTAACACAAAATGCAATCCTTAACTCTTTGCCTCTGTCTGTCTCTTCATTCACAGTATATAAAGTAGCACAGCACTGTCTTTTATGGTCAAGAAAGGATAGAAAAGAGATGCTGATGATTCTTTGATATTTTAAATAATTTGTCCCATGATGAGAGATAGATGGAATCATCTAAATTCTGAGATGGAAATATTACTGACCAGATTATAGTACCTTCTGCCAATTTGTTTTTATATTTAGTAAAAACTACTCTGCTCAAAGGAGGTGATTGTCCCACTCTGCTCTGCGCTGGGGTGGCCTCACCTTGAACACTGTGTGCAGTTTTGGGCACCACAATATAAAAAAAACATTAAGCTGTTAGAGAACATCCAAAGCAGGGCCATGAGGATGGCAAAGGGCCTTGAGGGGAAGTCGTATGAGGAGGGTTGAGGTCACTTGGTCTGTTCAGCCTGAAGGAGACTGAGGACAGACCTCATTGCAGTTACAACTTCCTTGTGAGGAGAAGCAGAGGGGCAGGCACTGATCTCTTCTCTGTGTTGACCAGTGACAGGACCCAAGGGAATGGCACGAAGCTGAGTCAGGGGAGGTTTAGGCTGGATATCAGGAAAAGGTTTTTCACCCAGAGGGTGGTTTGGCACTGAACAGGCTCCCCAGGGAAAGGGGGAGATAGTGTATAAGGGGTAGTGTTCCCTGATTCTGGGAATTGCTTTCTGTCCCTGAGAAAAATGCATTCTTCCACTGATGCAAGTTACTAGCACTTCTCCCACTGATTTTCAAGTGCCAAGATGTAACCAAGGGCAGCCAAGAGCTGCAGATGGTCTTTCTCATCAAAGACCAAACACCAATGCAGCTGCACATTGTTACTGCTCACTCTGACCCCACTTCCCTGTGGCAGCCATATGGCTTGGAACCATTCCCTGGGTTCTCTTCCCTCTTGCAGGATACACGTGTGCATCCTACTCTGCAAACCACCCCACATCCCCAGATGTTTTTTTGTTGTTCACTACTGTTCTGATTTTGTTTGTGACCGTATTAATCTCTCCCAATAACCCTATGATTGTATTTGATAGATTGAAATTTCAGGAGACTTGATCATAGATGCCCCCATAATATTTATGTTTACATATATGTACATTTGCATTGCTTTCCACATATGCATCCTCATTTAAAAGTTACTTTAGCTTCCCTCTTTTATTTTTCCTTTCTGGACATATGGTGAACAGTATTGTACATAGTGTGAGTTATTAAATATTAAGATACTACAGTAAATCAAAGTAAATCTAACCACTATAACATAAATACCATTTTTTGGGGGTGAATATCTTCCAAGTGAACTGCAAATGTTATGTTTTTCCTGCAGAAACTACACTATAATATCTTGATGTAGGCAAATGTTCAAGTTTAGCCTTCTGTAACTCCAGCAATTGCTTCCAAAATACACAACAGAGGTAGTATATTCTTGCCTTGTAATTCTACAGCTCTGTCTGAACCTTGCTCTACAAACCTATCACAATTTCTTTGCAATCAAAGATGAGCAAATCAATGCAAATTTATTAAATTTAGTCACTTGTGACTGTCACAAATATACCCTTAGAGGACTGAGTCCTTATTGGCTACAGATTTGATGCTTTGTTTAAAATTATTTGTGACTTGTGTGTGTGGCTATGCATCAGTCTAGAGATACTCATGAACTTCATAGTTATTGCTTGGTACATGGCACTACAGAACGTCTATAATAGTACTATGAGTTTTTATTATTCTTGGTGTATGACCGGTATTTTTTCAGCTTTCTAACTGGCTTTCAGCCAAAAAGAAACAAAACCTCAAATATTTATTTCCTGTACAAATTTTTGCACAAGTATTTATGGTAGTTTTCCTTGTAGTTGTTATTCATGAGTTACTTTTGAATACCTATGAAGAGTAAGTAAAAAGCATCAGAAGTACTATCATAAACAATCTTTTTTTTCTTACAGCTTGTGTTTGTAAATTTTTTGGTTCAAAATTTATCCAATCCTTGTTACAATAATGTTTCCAATCCCAAATATCTTATACTTATATTCATTTTTTTTTCAAAATTGCAAGTGCTAAATGTTGTTGTCAGAGCTATTTTATACAAAAGATGTCCAAAAAAAATGGTTGTATAAAATGATCCTGGTAAGCTCATGAAATAGGCAAGACAAGCAAGAATGTGGGAATTTCTATTCCTTCTTTCTGATTCGTCTATGATACTTACAAACATGGTTTTAAAAGATATTGTTCCATTAAGATGGTATATCTTAAACTGTAGTTGGGACCTCACATGTGGTTAAAGTATGGTGGCCTTCTTTTGGATTTTTGTTAAACTTCGGGAAAATATAGTTCTGAGTTGATAAGAACCATTTTTAAAACCCATATTGAATTCAGAAGATTGTTTCCATTCAAAATAGCAAAAATAACACTGACATCTTGAAATATTCCATATTAAGAGTGGCTGAATTTGATTGCAGTGTAAAATGTGAGAGAAGGAAGCACTTTTCTAAGATTTGTTTGGGATGAAAGAAGATGATGCAAAATGAATATTTTTGTCAGTAAGAATGAATTAGGAATATTTTGCATTGTGTTAACTTGAAGTTTTACTGGGTATTCTTCAACCCTTATAGAGAAGTGGTTTTCTTGGACACAGCCCATGACTCATGCAATTGTTCCTTTCTTTGTTCTGAAGCATTTCTCCTCAGCGCATACTGACATTTCTGGATAGCTCTGGCTTGCTCAGCTTAGGATTGTGTCAGAATTTTCATGAGCTTTTCTGACTGACTAAACTCTTCTCCTTCGTGGCTCTGCTTTACTTCACCAGATGTTTTTGTGCTGCAGCTTCAGCTGGGATCAAATCTGCAGGCAACAGCAAAATTAGAAGTGTAAGGAAGAGAAGAGCTCCCAGTCAATGGGCCAACTGACTCAGTTAACATGTGTGGGAGAGAGCTTCAACTTCCTAGCTGGACACAGACTGAATAAAACTACCCCAGATGCTTCTGAAGCCTGATCTAAAGTAGGGGGTGGGGATGGTGGTGACAGACCCTGAACCCAAGAGATGGATACAGCCTGTCTGTAAAGCAACAAATCATACATTTATTTCCAAATACGTTCTCTGCACTTGCTAGCACTCCCTCCATCTCTCTTGATGAGAGTGCAGTTGATGAGCTCATCAACTCCAAATGCAAATCCCAAATACTGGATAGAGGGGTTTGCTTCCTGACCTAAAGAAGAGAGGTGGGGTTATAGCTACAGGAGTCTTCTCCACTACTGCCTCTTCAGTGGGTGTGGTGTTGGTTGCAATGTCCAAGAAAAGAGACAAATCTAGGATTTCTGGCCTTCATGACAGCAGCCTCTCAACAACAAAGTGAATGCCCCCTTCCATTCAGAAGCCTAGTACATATCCCTCAGAAGGCATTTCAGAAGGAGCTTCCTCTGTGTGCTTTGATGTTCAAGCCAGTTGGCAGGTCTGCTCCAGCTGTATCAGACAATGCATCGTGCTCAGGTCAGCTACAGAAGGGATTATAAGAACTGATGTGAGAAGCAGCCATGAAAAAAGCTAATGTTTTCCATGGTACTGTGCTTGTGATATAGTCAAGAAAGTATCAGTGATGTACAAGGTCCCAGTTGCTCTACAGAGTTCAGGGTCCTCATGCTCAAGTAACATCAGGTCAACTTGGAACAGATGGAGAAAGAGCCAACAAGGAGTCAGGAGGATGGAAGGTCTCCCTTTGAAAGAAAACCAAAAGCACTTAGTGTGTTTAACTCAGAAAAAAATCTTTTTTAAGGGTTATACAGCTGCCTTGTATAAATGTAAAACATGATTGAACAGAAACATGAGATACCATTCCCCAACCTTTTCATTTTATCTATATTTCATTTTCATATGGTGGTAGAGTGTATCTCTGCAGTGAATGCATTCAATGGGCACCACATTTAGGTAATAGTTTGGGAGAATTAAGAAGAAGCAAGGTCATTATATTCCAAAAATACAACCACCTTTTCATAATTAGTGGCATATGTGAAGTCATGGATTATAAAATCAAAGTTGTATCAAGAAAAAGGGGTTGTTTGACCCATGAAAACCCCTTGGTCTCCAACATTCATGCTGACTTCCCCTTTCCCAAAGTGGCATCAAACATCAGTTGTGGTATTCAGTTTTCCCCAAAAGTCCTATACCTCATGTGGAGATGCTATAAAGTGCGCTAAATTTATCATCTGTTCTCTATGCTTGTGGATGCAGAAATCCATGCCATTTTATCCCTATTAAATCACACACCAAATGAAAGTAAATGTAGTGATGTAATGGGAAATACTTTGCTGAATTTTTTGGTATCTTTCAATGTAATTGAACATATGGTGAGTAATCCTCATAAATAGCTAGATATTATTAGCCCTGCTATATGGATTCCCTGTTACAGGGAAAGGGAAGCAAGAATTGATATGAGGGTTTGTGCAAGGTTACACTACAAATACATATGGATAAATTACCTCTGCAGAAACAGATATACTTCTCTGGGTAAAATTCAGCAGCTGTCTGACCTTGAGCAAAAACATAAGGCAGATGAGAACCTCAACCACTCAATTCCCGTGCTGTGATTTACATAAGGTAAGCAGATGGGCAGTAATGGGCGAGATCTGAATTTCTCCAGAGAAAGCATTCAAGAAAAACCAAACAGGATAAACTGCAATAAATTCATGTTCTCATTAGTCTTCATATTGGTAATCTCAAAAGCAGCACCAGTAGGTACTGTTTCACCTTTCGCAAAGTCATGGAATTAAGAATTACCGAAGCAGCCACCAGAGTGCACCAGATACATTGTAGAGCAACTCGCAAGAAAAGCGAGCAATCTTAAGAACTGGTACTCTCTTTTCTTGTGGTCTCCTTTTTGTTTTTGTTATGGAAAACGAATCAGCTCTTTAAATACGCGTGTGGAAGGCAGTGAGGAAGAAGGTGAAGATTCAGAAAGCTAAGAAGGTGTCGCTTCTCTTACCCATGCCCACATCCTTGCAGTCGCTTCAGTGACAATTGTGTCTTGCTTGCTAAATTCCACCGTGTATTGAACTGCTACCTGATAATAGTGGATATATTTTTTCATGAAAAAAATCCTGTGAAAATTTGAGTATAGGTTACACATTAGCTTACGGGGTCAGACCATAAAAATGCTCACCATGTGCTGGCTAGCAAACATGTTACCAGCCTTCTGTATACAAATCTGCTTTCTGTGTACACATGTGTGACTTCATCCCCACCTTTGCTATTCAGGGATGTGTAAGCCGATCTGAAACACCTCCTACATATCAGTACATTTTGAAACACTGACTACTCCACATTGTGTATGCCATATGGTGCACATTGTAACCGAACATTGCACCTTCCATATTTTGAAGGGCAACATAAAAAACATTAAAGGTGCAGTTAATCAGACAGATGTGCACATCTGCATGTGACCTACTCATGCAGTCAGCCTTTCTAGTCAGTGGAAATAAATGGACAATTCTGGCACATGATTTGTCTTTCTGTGCTAAAGTGGAGGTCCAGTATAGGGCAAAGCATTTTACCCTCTAAAAGTGCATTTCTTTCACAGACTTTCAATGGAATGTAAAATCAGTTGCATAGCTCTAGATATCAAAAGTTAAGCAACCTGTAATCCACATTTTTGTATTATTCCTAGCATTGATTATGAACAGCTGCAGAACACTCTTCATGTATGTTGTTTTTTAGGTAGTGGAGTGCAGCAATACACGAAATGCGAAGCTTAATAAGGGTTTGATTTCATCTTGCAGTATACAACTTTCCATTTCATGTCTTTTCTGGCTGCTGGCTGGAACCCTGGAAACATAATTTGGACAACGGAAGCGCTGCCATTTTATTTCAATGTCAATTAGGTGAGTGAGCTGATGAGACAATTTCTGTTCAGTTTAAAACCCAACTGAACAAATGCTGGAATAGATAATAGAAGGGAAAGGTTGAAACTCTTCTGCATTAAAAATATACTTTAAAAGTCCAGTTGTACTTTTACTTTAGCACTGCACTGGTTGTCCCAATGCTCTTGGACAGAGGGATTTCTAGACCTCAGCAGGAACAAATCCATCTACTGCTGTTGAAGTCCATCTCTGAATTTAAATTTGTCATTAGACTTGTAGCTATTTCCTCTAGCCAATTCTTCTCAGCGGGTTTCATTTTTACCTGCTGATAATTAGCACATCATTAGGAACTGGAATGTGAAAAATCACCTAATACATATTTTAAAAGAATAATCATATATTTGTACAAAATATGAAAATCAGTGTGATTTATTTTTTTATTTCGGAAAATTTTAAAAATGAAAATAAATCGCTCTGCAGTGAAGAGTCAAAAGCATATGTTGAACACATGCATATTCAAACCCTGTAAAGCAGCGATGAAGGATAGCACTGCCGAGAAGCTCTCTTTTTAGCAGTTGTTTTGTAAAAAGAGCACTAAGCATGAGAACTCTGCATGGTCTGCTTGGCTTTGGTGACTGATTATATTGAGTGTAAAGGCAGTGCATGGCATCTTCATCTAAATATTTAAACTCTTTGAAGGGGTCTTGGATTCTGATTTGATAGACTGATTTGTAATCTCCTTTCTCAGTGATATCCTCCTTTTAGCACATAAACCTAAATGCCTCAAATGGTGCATTCTTACCTAGTTGATTACAGAGTTATAGAATGTTTTGAGTCGGAAGTGACCTTAAAGACTGTGTAGTTCCAACCCTCTTGCCACGAAGAGGGATGCCACGCACTAGACTGAGTTGCTCAGGGCCCCATCCAATATGGCCTTGAACATTTCCAGAGATGGGGCATCTACAGTCTCTCTGGGCAGACTGTTCCAGTGTTTCTCCACCCTCTGAGTAATGGTTTTCTTCCTAACCTCTAATCTAAACCTGCCTGCTTTCTCTTTAAAACTATTGTCCCATCTGTCACTATCTGCCTGTACAGAAAGTCCCTCTCCCTGCTTTCAAAAAGCCTCTTTCAGGTACTGGAAGGCCTCAACGAGGTCTCCCCAAAGCTTTCTCTTCTCTATGAACAGCCTTACTTTCCAAATAAGCACGCCTGGACCTTATTAAGAAGAAAAATATTAACTGCAAACTCAAGAATTAATTACTTTAGTCAGATTTAGACAGAAGATATACCAGTGAAAGAGTGTAGTGATATGTCTGTCAGTTTACAGCAATAATACATCTGTAGGTCAAAATGATCTATTTGTCTCTAGTGTAAATTGGGAATAATTTAATCAAAGAAAACCATGCTGATGTTATGCTGTCATAACAGGACTGAGTTTGATCCTATCAAGCATAGGAAAAAGTGTCTATAGTTAAACTCCTAAATCCACTTCTCTGTTTGAAGTGCATCATATTAAAGACAGATGTAAGGAGGGAATCAGTATCTCTCGTGGTTTAATCAGTAATTTAATCCCTATTCTCATTTTTTAATAGGACTTTTTTCTTTCTAGCTCTTTTTCTCACTCTCTTTGTGATACGCTTACAAAAGCTTTCTTAAGCTTTCTTACTCTCCAGTTGACTGGTACAGACTCATTCTGGGTTTTGCCTTTCCCAGTCTCCCCCACACCCCAAACAAGGCAGGTTCTTCCCCTTCTCCATTTGCCGCAAAATTGTCTTTTGAGCAGCCCCTAGTGACGCCACATTGACTAAATTTTGTTTCTGCATTCTTCTTTTTACAGCGAGGCTGCAGCATGTTGTAGTGTGCCTTAATTATGATGTGTTTTAAGATGCTTATCAAAGAAAAAGCAGTTTACATTTTTGTTCTTGTAGCACCTAATATATATTTAGTTTGGGTAAAGGGCTTTGGAAAGCAGTCATTAGACATGGAATGCTCTAAATGTTTTACTTTTATTTCTGCTATATTTGAGTTATTTTTTAAAGGAAGTTTTATAACTAAGTGGGGTATTTGGCATGCAACCAATTAACTGAAGCTTTAGACAAGGCCAGGTCCTAAGGACCCTGGTATTTACATTTAGTTTTTCTGGTTTAGCTTAAAAGAAAAAAAATGGGTCCTTCAGAAAATAGTTTTGCATTCTGCATATGCTGTTTAACAATTCAGCACATGTGCATTTAAAGGAAGAGCCAAAGGCACCAGCAGATAGGAGTGCTAAAATACGTTAATAGGATGTTTTCTCACCTCATGCTGATGTATTTCCATCTTGAGCAGTGAAAACAGAAGGGTCTTGTTTGTGTGCTTATGTGAGAAGTTAGGCTAATTTTTGCCTTTGGGGCACAGCCTGAGAGGTAGAGAGAGTGCAGTACCTTTGCAGTGGGAATACAGGGAAATCTTTGCACAGTCCTAAGTTTAGCAGCGTATTCACGTCCTTGTTTTTGTGAGTGTGTAGATACATGCAGACAATTTGTCTCAGTGCTCTTGGTGCACGCTGCTAGTTAAACTGCTGTAGCCATAGTATGAAGCCACTGCTGAAGCTGAACTGAAGCTGTGCCTTCTCTTTTACCCATTCCCTTTGGAGAAGGAGAGCATCTGTGGAGGCGAGGCAGCCTCTTTCCTATGCACTATAAATATTAAAAATTTAAAGAATCACATCGTTAATATTGACCTGTTCCTTTTTCTAATTTATATGCATAGTGTATCTGTTGGTACTAATGTCTTTTTAATAATTTTTTTTTAATTTCATGTGAAAATTTTGATTAAAAATTAACAACACAAAAAATATTTTTGCCAAAATACCTTGGCTAGCTGCCTACAGATAAAACATCCAAGAAACCATGGAAGAGGAAGGCTTTATTAAAACCCGCCCCACTTTCAATAATTTATATGAATTTAAAACTAAGGCAGCATGTGACCCTCAGATGTGTGAGAAATGTAAAAGCAACTCTGTAAGGGTTGGCTGATTGAACGTCATCCAAGTTTTCCCGTGCTTGTAATGTTGGGATTCTTCTCAAAATTTAATGGTGACTTTACCCTTTTTGAAGAAATCAGGGCTTCCTGTTTGGCACTTTGCAGAAGTCCATCATCAATGGCAAAGTTCAGTTATGTCTGACCATGACCCCTCGAAAGTCACCAGCTGTAAATATCAAGGACTCTGGAGGACAAACTGATCTTGCCCAAACGTGACCAGAAGTTCTGCCTGTTTGCTTCTCTGCTGGGACCAACTACTCAGTGGCCGTAGGACAAGATTTCTGTGCTGCTCCTGCAAGGCAGCTCTGTTCTGGAGAACAGCTGCACAGAAAACTGCATGGTCCATCCACAACCTTGCATGCAGCATTCCAGCTGAGGTGTACAAGGTTTAAATGAGTGAAGGTTCAGAACTGAATACCCGCAAGCTCCAGAACACCTCACAGAGCCCAGCACTGAATTTTGCAGATTTTAACTGCAAGCAAAGCAGTTGCATGATTTGTTTTTTTTAAAAGGAAAAAAGTAAACACAATGCAAATTACACTCATATTGAAGTTGATCCATTCAGTTACAGAACAAACTGATAATAATTCAGACAAATCATATGCATATGCGAAGGAGGGCACAAATTACAAACATAAACAGCATATGTGCATTTACATGTTGCCATGGAAAAAATCAAACAGGTTTGGGTGTTGTGTTACAGGTCTTGCCTACCAATTCAAGAGTAATACCAAGGCAGTGAGTCCTATCTATCAGCGTCTGTGACAAGGCACAGAGGAGGCTTTGCCCACCAAAAAGGCCGACCCAATGCTGCGCTGCTCTGGCTGTCACTGGTTGATAGAGTGTGACCTTGGAGGTAATGGCGGCTGGTTTAAGGCCCAGCAGCTCTGAGGCAGCTCAGTCAGCAGTGTCCTTGCTTGACATTATCCCCTGTTGTGATTTTTATTACGAGAGCTCGTCATTTTAAAAAAATAAACTATGGTTTTTTTGTGTGTATGAGAAGTTAGAGAACTCACTGATTAACGCTGCGATTCAGTGCAATGGATAACGTACAAAGCAAACGCTGAACACATTCTTTATTTTCCTCATTGCCGTGCCGTACTTGCCACACGGCAGCCTCGGAGCGCAGCAGTTCGCCCGTGGCAGCTGACTCGGGGCTGAAAGGGCAGCGACGTTTCTTTAATTGACGGATTTCTCTGCGACACCTTCAAACAAACTCCAGCCTGCCCGGAGGACGCTGGTTTCCCACACCCCGCGGCGTGTGGAAGCGCACAGAGCCGTAACGCGGGAGCGGCAGAACGCGGGCACCGCTCCCGGCANCCCCGCCGGGCCCCAGGAAGCGCTGCCGTCACCCGGCCCTGCCCCGCTGCGCTGCGGCGGGAGGCTGGGCCGCGCCGGGCCGTAGCCGGGCCGCCCCGCTCCGCCTCGGTGTCTCCAGAAGGGATGCGGCGGCGAGCGCCATGAGCTGGCGGTCCGGCTCCCGCGGCGTGGTCCTCACCGCCTACCACCCCAGCGGCGGGGCCGGCGACGCCCCCGGCGGGGGGGAGGGGGGG